>JAXQGN010000393.1:0-30320 GCA_037039805.1 Irpex sp. M6601 | reverse complement strand
GGTGACACATCTCACTATTAGCTTACCCTCAGAAAGGTGTGGAGCGGAGTTTGCCCCCGCTTGGAATTTGGCGCGCGCAGCCCCAATCCAAATAGGCAAACTCGACGAAATCCTCGGCCCCATAACCTCCGTCTACTTCTCCGTCTCCATGCTCGACTCTGCCGGCGTCCAAGCCTCCTCCTTCAAGCCCGGCGACAAAGTCTACATCAGTGCCGAGAAAGTCCTCCCGCTTGAGAGGTTCTTGCCGAAGCCGAAGGTTGTTGGGGGTGGTGCGTACCAGTTCTCTTTCTTGTTTTGTTTTGGCGGATTTCTTTCTTTCGTACTCGTTCGCCGGTTTTCTGGATATATGCGCTCTAAACTCCCAAATACTCACTAACACCTCTCTCCCCCTCCCTACAGTCAAAAAACGCGGCGGCCGCGGAGGCCCAGGCGGCGGACGCGGAGCTCCCAGGGGACGAGGCGGGTTCGGACGCGGTGCTCCTCGCGGCGGCTCCTCATTCAGCAGCCGCGGCGGACGCGGCGGGTTTGGTGGTGGTAGAGGAGGAGGCGGAGGGTTTGGCGGCGGACGCGGTGCCCCGAGTAGGGGTGGATTTGGGAGAGGTGGTGGAGGTGGGGGAGGGTTTAGAGGTAGAGGTGGGTTTAGGGGGTCGTAAAATGTGGTGCCATGAGAAACGAGAGGCAAGAGGCGAGAGACGAGAGGGAGAGGCAAGAGGCAAGAGGGGTGTACGTATCGTGGTTGTTGCTCTCTGAACCGCTACGTGTTGTGGTTTATATTATCTTCTTTCGTTTTCTCCCCGACGGTTGTGTAAGTTTAATGGGCTTATTCTGACGGATAGGTGAGTGTGTTTGAGACGTTGGGGGTTGATGGGATGGGTTTTCTAGGATTTGAGGAAGGAGGGTCGACAAGGGCCGGCTGGGGGCGAGATGCGAGGCGGCGTAGGACATGGCGAAGGAAGACCTCCAGGCGGGACTTCTCTCTCTCTCTCTATCTCTACAGAAGGATTTGAGAAGACAAGACTCGCTTGACTCGTGAAGTTTCTTCAATGCGCTGACGGTAGGTCGAATATTCTTGTAGTCTCTTAATGGTGGTGCTGATGACGATTGTGCACAGTCGGGCTCTTGGAATGTTCATCTCGGTCTAAGTACGCTAAGCTCCATACGTATCTTCGAGCAGCTCAGGGCCCATTTCGCGCCTCCTTGACTTCTTCACCATCAAAGTGGCCATCGCACTCTCATCGACATAGGTCCTCACGACCCGTTCAAGACGCCACGTTCGACGGTGGCAAGATAGCCTGCCTCAGCTCATAATTCTCAACTCTACGAGCCCCGGCTCCTCAACTCACGGACTTCGGACGTGAGACTCAACTCAACTCTACAAACCTCGAACGTGAAACTATAGAACCCCGGCTTCCCAACTCATACTTCCCAACTCAACTCTACGAACCTCGAACGTGACTCGAAGGACCAAGCATCGTAAGTCGCCCAGCACAAAAACTCATTGGATGGTCCTGTGTGATAGCCACAAATTGCCCGGTCCACAAGCTCGGTTAGAACGACGAGCCGTGCGTATGCCCCTTTCCGTTGTGGATTGATGTGGTTTTATAGGATTTTGGAGGGAGTCGACTCCGAGCAGGTTATGAATGGGAGCAAGGATCGTTGGATGGCCCTCTTTCTCTACATACCTATGTTCGTGAAAACTCGTTGACTCGCGATCATGAACATTCGCTCGAGTCGCTTGACTCGCGATCGTGAAAACTCGCCTGACTCGCGATTCATTCTCCGTTCAACGAAGGTAGTTCTCCGTTCAATGACAGTAAGTCAAATCTTTTTGTGCTCGCTCAATGGGGGTGCTGATAGGAACGTATAGGACTGTCCTCGCTCCGTCAGCAGACTCAAACAGTCATGGGTTCTTCGCGCAAGCCCTCATTTGAATTCTTGCACTCTACGTCTTCAACACTTCTACCAGACTCTTCACCACCCCCGTTTCTAGGTGACAGTCAAGGGGGTATTTGACCGTGCTAGGACAGTACGCCCCTACTTGTACCCCTACTCATGCTTCCCAACTCAACTCTACGAACCTCGAATGACCGAGGGGGGTAGGTCGCCGACCACAGGGACGCGTTGGGAGGTCCGGCGTATGGACGTTGATACGAGGAGCACATTGCACGAGTCGAATCTGGTAGTCGGCCAACTGGGACGTGGTGCTGATAGGATGATAGGAAAGGATCGTGACTTCTGCACAGTCCAGCTCTTGGAATATTTACCTTCCTTGGTCCAAGTAAGACCACTCCGACTATCGTACTCCTCAACTTCTCTCAGCTCCCATACTCCTCGACTCTCGTGGCGAATCGGATCTATCTGAACCTTTGAATGTCAGACCGAGAGGATCGCAAGGCCGACCACAGGAACGAGCAAATGACCTGCCCTGCTGAAAGGTCCGGTTTGAGACGCGAGGGCCCCGCTCCATATCAAAGCATCGAGCTCTCTTCACGCGGGGGTCCTCTTCCGAGCTATTCGATTCGACGAGCCGTGCGTATATTTCATCTCTTTAGCAGTGACACAAGGCTGACATCAATACCGATACTTGTAGAACTCTGCGCAGAGTCCTCGCGTTCAGACTGTTCTCGAGATCTATCACTTAGTCGACTCTCTACTCTGAAGTTGGGGGCCGAACGAATTCGCGGACTGAGCACCTGGAACTCACTTCGCTCTCCCGCGCTTGGACCTGAGGCACTCTCCTCTCCGCCGTCGTCACACCATTTATGAGTAACAAAATCAATACCAAAACCTGGAGTCCTTGGATGTTCACGTCCATGCGCACCCACGGAATAGATTTAACGGTGTGTGTATCGCTCACTAGAAGCTCTTGCTGATGTTTCTAACGTATTCGTTGAAGTTGCTCGGGGTGTAATTCCTCGAGTGGATGTTCCAGTTCTGATACTACCTGGCTAGAACCTAGCCCGCCACTCTGAATTTCCGCTAGTGTACCTGTGTGGTTAGGAATTGGTACACCGTGACTCTTCGCTATATCGACTTGGCCGACGTCGTCTCGAGCGACCTCCTCATTTGACACCCTCTGGCTCGTTGAAACGTCTGTCCCTTCCTCGCGCATCCCCCGCCTCAAGTGTAAAGAGTCAATAATGCCAAGCATCCCGGTGCTCCAAGCATTAAACTCAGACGAGCGAACAAAATGCTACGAATATTATCCAGTAGATTAGCAAGTACTCTGTCGGTCCCGAGAATGTTGTTTCACTTATTACTCAAGTTACTCGGCCAGTACGTGGCCTGCGACGCACCACTGGACATGGAAACAAACGACAAACAAATATGCGGCTGATCTTCTCATCATACACTGACCCTGGATAAAGTTGAACAAGTCGGAGCTCCAAGTAAGATGTCGCACGAGTCCCGGAGACTAGGAGACTATGCGTCTTTCTCTATCGCCTTCCCCTTTCCCTTCGTCTTCGCATTTCCCTTCGCCTTTCCCCCGCCCGTAGTCTCGACTTCGTCCCCATCTATCCCCTCCCTCTCGTTGTCGTTGTCCTCCTCCTCCTCCACATTCGTGAGCGGCTCAATCTTCAGTTTATTCACGCTATCCCGTAGCGCATTTATACTAGGAAAGGGCCCCTGCTTCTTTGCCCCTGCTGCTGCAGAGGAATCGATAGATAACCCGGGAAGATATGCCGCCGCCGCCGCCTGCTCTGGGGAAATTTTCATTCTTCGATGGAGCTGCTGTATATGGAATTGTACGTCGGCACTTCCCTCGAGCTTGGCACCGAGGTGTTCAAACCCAAGTGACATAAGCTCTGCGACTTGGGCTCCGACAGTAGGGCCTATCGTCACGGGATCGATTTCAGCTTCAGCATAGTTGACAACAAATTGACTTCGTAGCATCTCCAGCATAGTGGCGACGCTCGTGAGTTTGTGATTAACAGTGACTTGTCCTTGTGCGAAAGTGTGCGAGGTTCTGAAAGCTTTTACGCGGAAAGCCACGTCTCTGTAAAGACGGTCATAGAAAACGACTTGTTGTTGGCGAAGCTCGTATGCGCGATCGTCTTTCTCCATCCTTCTGACAAGTAGAAGCCATACAACAAGCCACCAAAGTGACTCCAGATCATGTAGAGGGTTGTATCGGAACAAAGTTGGAGATTGAGAAGGACTAGACTTGTTTGCCGAGAGGAGCATTGCTATAAAGGCATCCCGATCGAGCCGCTCTTCTTGGACACGTAGGAACTCGTAGCTGTGAGAACGCGCTTCAATGGACTGAAACATCGGGGTTCCCTGTTAGGTAGCGACATGAGAATCTGTGTGCAGATGCAGAGACTAGAGGACATTACCGGTGAACGCCCATGCTCGTGGGTCGTTGGGTCGATCATCTTCTTCGCATATTCAAGGTCACCTATTTTCGCTACCCCCTTGAATTCCATCACATTACCGGCGCTGATATCCCTATGGAGCCAGCCAATAGAATGTAACACCTTCAAAGCTTATGAGAGTGTGTCAGTTACAGGGTGATTTGGTGTATGAACTCTGGTGCTCACCGTCCGTAACCTGCATAGCGATCGAGAGCACTTCGCGGCCTGAATTAAGGCGGGAAATGGGGACACAGTACTCCAGAAACACGATGCGATGATGTGACTTCTCGTGAAAGAGCATCGGCTGTATGTATGAGTCATCACCATGGATTGTAGGATATGCCGTGTCACTTGGGACAGCCGCGCCTCGACGTAGGAGACTCAGGGTATTGTCTCTCTGCCCATCTATGACGACATCCCCAAAGTACACTGGAGTCAGAAGATGCCGTTTAAGAATGTCCCTATCGGCTTCTGTCTGGGCGTCGTCAAGAATCCTTGCGTAAGTATCTGCTTCCCTACTCATGTAGTGATCCACCCAGTAGTCCTTGATTATCATCAGAGACCCTTGCACCTCTCCGTGTCGACCCAGCTTCCGCGCTGTCCAAACGCGTGTTCCTCGACTCCTCATGGCCTCTGCTCCAACGTCAGACACCAATGTCTCCGTACGGAATACCACAGTCTTCAATTTTGACGTGTCGATTGAGTTGGTATCCGTCCCGACGGCACCCCGTTCAACGTGATGAATGGTGATGTCGAACTGATTCTTGTATCTGCTCTGGTCTTTGGCTATTTGTATCGTGGGGTCGTAGCCGAGTTCATGCTCTGCGGCGTACATTTGCGACAAGAAGAAGTGAATCAACGTCTCGTGGTCCTAACAGATATTATTCTGGTGAGCGACAGAGGACGAAATACCATGAGTTAGAGGACTGCACTCACACGAGTGAAGTCGAAAGGCTCGGTGACTAACACGTCCGTACGGCTACCATACCATAGGCGCATCTCTGTGTCCTCTATTGTGAATCCAACGACGAAGCGACGACGAGGATCCTCGTGCATAATGTGGCGGAAAGACCAAAGAATCTTCGCGATGTTCTTGTGTGTGCGCAGAGGGGTACAGTAAGAGACAGTAAGTAGAGAGATATGTGAAATTACGCACATCGTTCGTGTTCTCAGCGTTTTTAACCTTCTTAAACTCTCCTGGGACCACGATCTGCTCCCATGAGGCTTTCCTGGAGGCCCGCATCTCTCTGTAGCAAAAGTGGTCCTTATAAATGCTGTACCCATCCGGTCGTGTTTTGTCGTTGCGACGTAGTGATGTGGACACGCGATGAGGATTGTATTGGAACACCACCTTTGGTTCCGCATTCAAACGTGCCTTGGCTGCAAGTCCTATTTGTGCTGCAACAGACTCCCACGGCTTGAAGACATTGTCCTCGTGCGCTTTGGCATTGGCCGGTGTAGTCTCGAACAGTGCCAGAACCCCTTCGGACGTGATTATTTCTCGACCTTCAAGTTCCTTTATGATAGATAGTGGATCGAGGCCGACGGGGAGCGAGGGCAAAATGTTGTCCTTGAACCACTGGAGTCCCACTTGAGGGACGGCCGAACCAACGTCGCTCACAACGGCCTCGCGAGAGTCGTCGATTCTGTCGCCCAATAGCATCGGGGCGGAGATAGCCTTATCAGACTTGAGAAGAATGTCAATAACGAAGGCCAGAGTGATGTCGAGAGAACAGGCGCTACAAGTGTACTGACCATGTTCGAAAGATAGGGCCCGGGTGCACATCGCCACCCACATCTTTGCTCATATCTGTGCATTTGAGCTGCGAATTCTGCGATACTGATGACCTGTATGATCAATCAGGCGTGTGAGTCCCATGCAAAAAAAGAACAGAGGACACGATGACGGTTCGAGTGCAATTGCCCCATCGGGTTGCACTGCCCCATTAGGATAGGCGCGTATAGTATGCGACTTCTTATTGGCCTATCGAGTCACTTGTTGTGGTTCAGTGTTTGGACGCGCCGATGACAAAAGGAACGTTGACTATCTCAGAATATTCATATACTCGGCTACACTGCAGAATATACAATCGCCCATATGCACGGAGCCCTCATGTACTTACTTACTAGCCGCCACCCGTGCCTTCGTCACGGTATAGTGGTTTACGGAGGCGGATTGATCAGAGACCATATACGCGTACTTATCAGATCTGACGCCCCCTACGATGCCCTTCACCCAACGTGTCAGTACTTCCGAATTAATGATGTCGATACCGAGATCGCTACGAATACTATGAGACAACACCCGACTTGCAAGCCCTATACAACTCCACGCTGGTGTCAAACCCCCGACCGCGTTACGACTCCGACTCCCCCAGTAGACGCAGAGTATGTGCCCGTTTACATGACGCGGAGGGGCAGCAACACATGTCTCCAGAGTATCTAGAAGTACGTCCATACCGAGTTTACTCAGACACCAGACCCTAGTACAGCGTTCTGTGGCTCATGCCAGGGGGTACGATCCAAATGAGACTGCATGCCCTGACCCACGGCCACCGTGTCAGACTCCGACTCCCCCGGTAGCCTGAGGCGTACAGTTCGGGATCATTGCCATAAAGGGCAGTGATCCGGATCTGACTCCAGAGCGCACTTAGGCGTTAGAGCCCAGACTACGCAAAATTCGGGACACGGAGCAAGCGACGGCCTATTATAACCGTAACCTATCAGAGGCCGTAAACGACGCCAGAGCGAATCGGAGACCTTCCATGTCTCCACCAATGAAGTTGCTCGACTCCCCCCGAGCATTTTTGTAGTATAGATAACAGTCACTCGTCCACATGGTCGCATTAGTTCAAATTTCTGGACCCCTTCAGCATTTAACGGTAGCAACAATTGGTTTGAGCGGAAACATCAAATATCCCTTCGAGGTTTGGTACTCAGCTATCTCACTGTGCCGTTCCTCCACATCGTTCAAGTTACCGGCGGCAAACCGTAGTTATCGTCCAATGCTGCGTACAAAATCCAGTTTCACGAAGCATTAACGAGTTGTTCTGTGATTACTGAAGTTGTTTTATGCTCAAAGTAAAGCTTCGAAATCATTGATGCACAAGCCAAAAGGCCTCTCCATGGTCTACGTCTAAGCCTCCGTGACTGTGCTCTCCAAGGCAGCTCGGGTTGTTCCCGTATTCTCCCCGTTATGTTCATCTTCTTCATCATGTACAGAACGGAACTGTAGCGACTGGCCCAGATTCCCGACAAGACTCGTGCTGCGAGATTGCTGATCAAGTAGATTGTCGGTTCCGGCTTGACGAAGGTTCAAGATAAACCGGCATACGAGGGTTGGGACAAGTCTGAGTAAGAAAAATTTGCAGACTTTAGCAGCTGAGCGAGAAAGCGGGGACGCGGTAGAAGTACCCACGCTTGATAGTACGCTGAAGCAAACTGGATATTATCTAACGATGGCTAGAAGTCGATGCTGTCAGCTGAGAATGGTACGCAGGCAGGATTAAACTCACCGCATAGAATGGAAGGCTCTGGAGGACATTGAGCACCAGCAGGATTCTATCACATTCCAGATATCAGGAATATTACTCGGCAATTCAGGCTATGGGACGAATTTCTACTCACAAAAAATAGATAGTTCCTATCAGCTTGGTAATCAGTTATGATATATTTTATGGGAAGTCGTAGACAACGTCATACCGTCTCGGAGAAGCATAGAGGCCAAAGGGGCTCCTATGTTCAGCTTTCGGGCTGCGATGTATGCGTGTATTGTTTTCGACCAGGTGACGACCAGGACGACGATGTCAGCAATAGTGAGCGCCGTGCGAGTGCTGATAGCGACTACGTGCCGGAAAAGAGGGTATGAATAGCTATATCTCGGAGATCAACCATAATGGAGTGTACGTACGTCTGCAGTACGCCTATCAGCTTAGATGGAGGTTTCAATGATTGGCAGCCTTACCTCATATTTAGACTTGGGGAGTTGAGCGTTCGGTACTCGCATAAGTCGATAGAGTAATTGAAAACGGGCCTAGAGGTAGCATAGCCATACTACCCATTGTAGCGAGTAAGCCTTATACTCTCTATGTGTCACGAGAAGCACTCACGAGGTTTGTTGCGCATTGTACAAAGCTCAGAGCAAATACTATGCCGGAGACGAGACGGTTGCCGTCTAAAAGTGCGTACACACGCAAGGCAGAGAACACTGAATACGTTTTCAGACACTACCTTTTTAAACAGCGGGAAACACTCACCGGCAAAGCAGAACCACAAGATAATATTCAACGTCTCGGTAATGATTGCAGTGGTAAAGCAGCTATCAGAAGCAGTATCAGGTGAGCTTTGTTTTGTAGATTTGCACGTTCAACAGGTGCTCTACCTCTGAGGATGATAACAGTGTTATTTTCCATGCAAACAGAGCAATAAGACAGCGGGCTTACAATATATGTAGGATTGGGCATGAACGATAAGATTTGCAAGAATAACGCAATGTAACGGGTGAACGCGAAGAGCCATGTCATTCCCGTCCATTTTCGTCGCCATATGACACTGACTTCCTCTGTGAAGGCTATGCAGCATTCGTAGAAGTAGAATACTATGTAATGTACATCTGGATCAGTGCGCAGTGAGAGTATGGTGTCTGCGGAGGAAACGTACCACTGGCGGATACGGCGACATAATCCAAGAGCTGCCTGGAAACGGCTTTGAGTGAGTGGGATCCACCAGAGGACTTGAAAACGACTTACTGCTCTGTATAAATAGCCACCACTCGTTGTTGCTGTGAAGACATGAGTTTTCGAGGTACTTGTTATAGTGTCTGCTGAAGGACAATTTCTCCCCATCAATAGAATGAAAAGCGGAACAAAGTTTCCAGAACTGACCCAGCGATATGCTTGTCTGACAGCAGTAAGCGAGAACCAAACCAGCGCACGTTCGTTCTACGATTACTGCCAATATTTATATATGAGCGATGGCCTTGCGGACGAGCCGGTTGACGACTGAAGCAAAGAAGTGTCCTTTCGATGAGACAATCAGTACACAAATTGCGATGATGAACTGTACATATAATATTGCATATTGCCGCAATAAAGGGAGTACGAGGTGTAAATTGGGCTCCCAACTGTGCTGAGACACGGAAATTGATTGCGCCTCCGACAATGAATCGGGGAAAGAAGGTGAGCGAAACGCTGATGCAGCATTGCCTCAGGACCTATCAATAGCGGATCAGTACGCAGTGAATAGAAAGCGCAGTTGCCCCACCTGAAAGATCTTGCTCACGCCTAACTTGTACTCGCAGATCCGCTGGCTGTGCATGACTCGGGGCGCCACACATCAGACGCCACACTCGATGTGCTTGCTCCCGAAACCGTCCTTGGCCACCTTTATTTACTTTCCATTTCGTAACTTCAACGAAAGATTGTGGGTATCGTATCACCACGTGGTCTGTGTCTTTGTTGAGGCAGTGCGATGAGTGTCAATTTGATCACGGGATGTATATACACATATTCCTGTGGCTTTACGTGACTGGTGAGCATAACTGCGACTAGTGCATACAAGGGAAAGGGTGATATACTCTCTTTTTCAGGTCGTCATCGGAGTTGGGCTGATGCCCCATACTCAACAAGCCTAATACACAACGGAGTCAGTATTCAATTGATAGCTGCGATGCACCTGGACAGCCCGGCGTAATAATGAATAGCTGGACTAACCTGTACCTCTGTTCCACCTTCACTGGTGGATATGCCTCTCGGCTGAGGTCTCCGTGGCAATAGTGGGCTCAAGTGGGACATCGCCACCATAAACCTCCAGGTCGTCGTCTTCCGGTTCGTCATTGTCAATCCCGATCTGTAATGGCTGACCCAAATTGCCAACAAAGCGAAGGCTGATTGACTTGTTTCCGGAAGCCCAAGAGCTGCCTGCAGGCTCTATCTGCCGTAGATTTAGTATGAAACGACAGACGATCATTGCCGGTAGACTTAAAATATGCATCATGAGAATAATTTTATGATCGTAAGATTACCAGGGACACGCACACTTGGAAGAGCGATTGAGCAAGAAGCAACGTATCCACCGTTGGCTGACAAAACACGAGTCAGTTTCCAAATACCATGTTAAAATGTAAAGGGAAGCAGAAAACTTACAATCGTTGATGAAATCACTTCGAGTACGTTGGTGATCATGAGTATACTGGCCCGACATTAATGATTTGAAGTATATATTGGAGCTATCGGAATCATTACAGACTCACATGAAATGTATCGTTCCTAGAAACCTGATCGTCAGAAAATCGAGAGTGGTCACTTCAATGAGTTGAGCAATCTCACCGTCACGAATGAGCATCTTTGCCAGGGGTGCTGAGATACCAAGTCGGCGTGCTTCCAGGTACAGCTGAGCTGTCTTGTACCAAGTCACCGCGAGAACAAGNGTGCCTCGCTAGCGATCATAGAAATGCGTTCACTCAATGATACTGCCCAGGCTCAAGCCATCAACGTGGGCCACCTGTATTTAGAGAATATACGTACAACTACGGGGTATACAATCTGTCAATGAGCATTGAATTCGCCTGGTTTGACACTTACGATAGTATGAGATGTTCTGATAAAGATGTGCCGAGCGTGCAGACAACCGGAGTCACAACCACCGTGCTTGCAGTCAATCTATACTGTTCACTGATCATAAATCTGGTTATTGCCTTGCTACTATGTGGGACTCACGATGGCTGCGGCGAAGGGCATACACCCCATCACAAGGACTAACACAGAAATCAAATATTGTCCGTCCGATAATGCATATACTCTGAGAGCAGAGAACGCTAACGCGAGAAGTCAAAGATTAGTCTTTCGCGCGCAGCTCCGAGTAATAGTTGAATAAGTGACGCACATGCCAACGACAGCATCTGTGTCAGCAACAGAACGTTTTCTACGTACGTATCGGCTCGACAACTGGAGAGGCATTGGTGATAACGCGCTGGAAGCGGAGTAACAAACCTACCTCTGAAGTGAACAAGTATTATCAGATCAACGGCAGTAAAGGTAGCGAGTCACGGAAAGATCAGCGTACTGAGGGATAAACCGGTATGAAGGGCTGAATATTGTTGGCTAGAGCACTGTAGCGAAGGACTGCGTACAGCCACGTCATCGCAGTCCACTCTCGAAGCCATATGGCGTTCACTTCTTGAGAAAAAGTGATGACGGTATCAAACAAGAATAGAGCTGGCAAAGACTCGTCGGATCTCTGTAGCGAGGGGCAATAAAACACGACGAACTATTGACGGCAGTTTCGATATAGTTCCCTACAATCCTAGGATACTACGTTAGTAAGGAGGTAACGAGCAGATAAACGGACAGTTGTGGCGTACTGTTCTTGTAGGTCCGCGATCGATGTCATAGCGAATAATCAGAATCAGCAAGTATGAGCGCAAAGTAAAGGCTGGGGAGTATCTTCCGGCCACAAATCTACTGAAAGAGAGGCAATATTCAGAGGAGAATGGGAAACAGACAGGCAATGCGGTGAGCTCTCGCTCATTATATCTACAGTACTCACAACATGCTCTGTATCCCCACGATCACGATGAGTGTATCTTAACGATGGAAGAATGTATGTCTGTATTGTAGAAGAGGAGGTACAGCGTTCTGCATGCCTTCTGAGAGCCAGTTATCCAATCTTCTATGGAAAATTAGCTGAAGATTGGAAGTGCGATGGTATTGGGTTTCGTACAGATAATGGGCCACGAGATTCCAGCGAAGCCTTCCAAAAGCTTAGTCGCCAGTTATGAGAACGGATGGAAGGTATGGATGGCTGATTTGTGTGTGCAGGTCAGATTGACAGAAGGACTGAACATGAACTAGAAGCTCACAAGGAATGGTCCTCAAAGGCCTGTGCGTCTCGCCGTCGTTTGATATGTAGCGACGGATGAAAGGGCTATAATCGGCGTAGAACGCCGTTCTCGTAGTGCCGTGAATCTGCGTGTCACTTTTTGGTATTGAGTAATGTCTTACGGAGGTCTGAAAATGAACACACCTCCACATTTCTTAGTAGTTCTCCTACCAATCTGGAAGACCATGTGACTAGGTTTCCAAGGACAAAGTGACACAACATCGTCGTCAACGCCGATCACTTAAAGTGGAGACCAGCGTTGAACGAGAAGGCCGTAGTCCTCGGAGAAGACGGATATGCGACCCAACTACAACATTCTCCTGTGTATCGCCGTAAGTGCACTCCACATCGTCAACGAAGCTGTGAGTCGTCCTAGCTCAATGTGGGCATGAATGGATTAGCTTACAGGACATGGGACAGCCTACTTGTACGGCGAGTGGGTAGAAACGAAGAAGGAAATGATATTACGGCAGTATAGGCATAACCACACATTGCAGTCTTGGCGGGATGGTACGTGATTGGTTAATGACAGCTTCCGGGACTAAATGGAAACCTGTGGACAGCGTCGCCCGCTATAAGCTTCAAGCTTCAGTCAAGCCGCGTTCATGACATCATCTACTTACCTATATGTTCTCAAAGATTCGAAACTCGGCGAGTTGCGCACTGAAGCAGCGGCCCGTATTGCAAGATTGGCGGGTTCCTGAGCATCTCCGTGGCTGTCGACGTTGGAGGTAAACCCCAGATCGTTCAAGGTACCGGCAGGGGTAGCAGGAGTGACGAGTACGGGGAGTTCTTCTCTCTATTGCGGATAAGTACATGAGTGATGAACAGATGTGCTTTATCAGGGAATATACGACGTACCTAGTCTCCACTGGGGCTCTAGGATGGTCACTGCGAGCGGGCCAGAAACTACCACCGTGCTGTAGCCTGTGGCGATGCTCATCTGTTAAAATATGGGGATAGAAAATGCAGAGTCGGGTCCAGTGACGTTGATGCTACCGAAAAAGAGCGTGACGCCGATGTATACTTGATAGCTGAGTTCCTGGGATATGTTCAGGACGACGATCGGCAAGCAGGGGTGTATGCACGCACCCAAAGGAGGATCTGCTTCTGCACTATTGGCTTCATCCCGTCGTAAGTGCGTGGATGCAGAGTACTATGGATGCTTGTGTCGATCAGGGTAAGGCGGGGGCTCTTTGCCAGCAGTAGCACCTGCACCACAGCGATGTGTCGTGTTCGGTTCGTCTGAGACCAGTTATATCAGCCACACGCATACATGAGATAAGCTTATATGCGCACCTTGTTCACAGCTACCACACCGGTTACAAGACCCCTTCCTTCTCTCGTGTATCCGCACTGAGAGTGAGTCCATGTTTGAACATGTGCTCGATGATATGTAGTTGTACTTGTGCGTTCAGTATTTTGGCATCGTTCCTAGAGTGTTATTATTACTACAACGGTCCGTTAGTGTGCATTCCAGCACTCCTAGCATACGACAACTCACGTATGAGTATTCGAACAGGAACCTTTTGACGAGCGTGGGCTGAAACGACGACCCTCGCAAACGCTGCACTTCAAGTTGAATGGTGTGTTCACAACAAAGGTCTTAGGCTCGGAGCGCCACCCATAATCGTGGTACTCGTCAAGATGGTTTGGCCATGGAGGTGGTCGCTGCGGTTGATCTCCTTCGGCGCTTTCTCGGGCCAAGTCCATAAGTCGCAGCAGGCGCCCTCCGCAGGGTGCAAGAGCGACCCAGGTCAGATACGAGATCCTGAGCCCCGAAGGTTGAACTTGTCTACTCTGCCTCAGGGAGACTAGACCCAGGAAGTTTTCCCTCTGGCAGAGGATCTAAACATTTTAATGAGCGTGCAATGTGAGACGTGCCGAGTCCTACTCGTAGTAGTAACTAACTCCTCCTTGAATTCAGCGAAGACTTAGTAGCGGACTCGCTCATACGCTTGACAGCTCTGCGTAAGGCGAAACCCATGCGCTGTCAGAGTCATGATCGCCTTCAATATTGAGGAGCCCAGCAGATCGAATGTAAGACTCGCAGATAATAAATAGTACAGTTCGGAAGAAGGGAGGTAGCATAAGTTACAATCCGGGCAGCCACGACTCGTGAGCACCATCCAGGACGAGCTCGAGACAGCCGTAAATAAATACACGAGCATCAATATCTGAGGGCAGTCCGTAATACGAACGATAGAGGTCCGATGTCAGGGAAGGGCGGAACGGTATAGAAGCGCATGCTAGCGGCAAGCATTACTAGTAGAGCATTGTTCGATCGTCCGTCTAGTGGTTCTCGTATAGCTGTACATGTGGTCCGCTGACAAAGTCGGATTCGAGACCTTGGGATCACACATTGTAGTGTACAGGGACCTAAGGAAGCACGGAGTGAGCATGCACCAGAGCACGGTTAAGAGAATATAGAGACACAAATGAATATTATAATCAGTTACAATAAAATCGCACCTCTTCGATACCAAAGTCCGAGTGGCCCAGAGCTTGACCCTCGTTAGCTTCGTCTGAGGTGCTAGCTTCAATAGCGAGTTCAGACGAGTCTTCGCGGTCAACGGTGTTATGGTGCTCATCTCCCTCGAGCGCATCGTCTTCCTCTTCGTCTCCACCGAATCGCAATGACTCGCCCATGTTCCCGACGAATCGGAGGCTGTGAGATTGGTTGCCGGAGACCCAGGAATTACCAGCGGGCTTGACCTGCCGCAGGTTGAGGATGAAACGACATATAATGAGGGGTGGTAAACTGGGAAGTGTTGTATGACATTGGCATCATTAAGATCGTCGGCAATGAAGAATGAAACTAACGTTTGAAAGAAAGGCCCTACTATATTCAGAGTGGACAGAATCGGCTTACAGAAAGTAAATAGGCAGTAAATACTCGGGATTAAAGGGGAGACTCACGGCGTTGTGCCCGAATACATCAAGCACATTTACTGCAAGAAGTATACTGCTTACTATGTGTTATGTGATTGGGGGCGGGAACGAGTGGACGAGTAAAGCGTACACAAAATATATTGTCCCTGTGAGCATCATCATCAGTAACTAGTAGAATGACCAACAAGTACCTCAGCTAAACTACTGCACCGTCACGAATAAGCATCACGGAAAAGGGAGCGTTCATCTTGAGTCGCCGAGCTTCACTATATGACTGGGCTGTCTTCATCCAAGTGACTACTAGGACAACTATATCCCCAATAACCACAGCTATCCGTGATATCAATGACACTGCTCAGAAGTCAACCTAGCCCAGCAGCTTGAGGATAGTGTACCTACAGCTACATAACGATGTCATTCGTCGATGCAGCATTGATTATTCTATGGACTCATACGCACAATAGATTAAGACCTGCCGATCCCGACCCAATGCCTATGCAGATGATCTCGGAATCAAGAATAACCTTCTTCGTGATATCGTTGAACTGCTCGTTTCTCAATAGTCATACAACTGTTCAGATCTCGTGATCATAGGTCACTCACCATGTTTGTAGCAAAGGGCACCAGGTACAGCAAAAAGATTAGCCCCGTCATGACGTACTTGGCGTCCGATAGTGCATAAACTCGCAATGCAGAAAATACTATCTCAGGAATAACTTGTCAGTATATTGTTTTACATCCACATAGTTCAAGTTGGCCAGTAACTTACGCGCAAAACATGGGAACTGTATTAAAGTGAGAGCATCCTGCATGTAGATGTCGGCTTTGCAACTGTAGCGGGCATCAGAGGTTCCATGTCAGTATTTATATTGAAGATACCGTATGCACCTCTGCAACAGTTAAACATAAGCTTAGATACCGGGAAGGGGCTCCTTGCAGATGTCGTACCTTGATGTTTCTGGCTGGAGGGAAAATAAGAATACTGAATGCGACCGTGCTGTATCGTGTGAGTGCGAATATGCAAGTCATCGTAGTCCATTTTCGGCGCCATATGACGTTAACCTCTTCGCATAGAGTGATTATGCATTCATAGAAAAGTACGACTGGAGGTTAAATGCCAGTTAAAGATCACTGTACTTGACCTAAACATGAGACGTACCATTGGCAGCAGTGAGGATATAAGTGTTGATAAGCCTGATGAATGCCATCAACGGAGCATCACGCAATCTTCAAAGGTTGAAGACGTACTCTTGGTGCAGCTCTGCGACGGAGGCCATTGACTTTGAGCTTGTCCGTGAGCAAAAGATCTCAGTGTATCAGTGTGTCAAGGGGAATGAAGCGAGAGTAGCAGGCACGTTTCGAATCCAGCAGAATCATTGTTTCATGTGCTTTATGTGTAGTAGACTCCATCTTGGAAACAATCAAGAATGACATAATCTATAACGCGGATGGTTACTCACATCTCAATATCGGGATAGCTGGCTATCCACTGGTCAGTCGACTAAGACGTTGCCACCTATATCAAGTCCTCGCTTCGATGATGTTCGATACCAGCTCAACCAAACGGCATACAGTGCTACAATCAGATGAAGAATCTATACGAGAAGGAGCAACGAACATGTAGTAAACTCGGCGCTTCAATTTATTGGTTAAGGCGTCAGTGAACGACGTGTTGAAAGCTGGTAGCGTACGGATGAGCTCATATCACGGGGTAAACTCACGACTTACACCTTCGTTGCTCAAGCCGTCCGTGTAGTAGGCGTCTCGGAGGCCATCTAATATGCTTCCAGGTAGAACCGGCCAGGAAGCACCTGTGCGTTGCAGGATCCGACAGCACTCGTTACCTAGCCACAGGGAGAAGATGAGACGGTGGTTTGTGGATGAGGAGGTTACGCTGATTGGTGGGGAAGAGATGGATACGAGCTGAACGTGATATTTTACGGTAAAGTTCTACTCATTGGTGTATCCTGACAGTCTCAATTATAGTTTTCTTCATTTCACTCTCACGATCCTGCGAGCCTGTGGTTATACTCAGCTTTAGCTCGACGATGCTCCCTGGGACTTCTATGCTGCTGGTCCGCAACTGTCCAAAATTTCACTCGTCGCATTCCCTCTCTCCCTCCTCTGTGGTGCTCCGAACTCATACCATAGACGACGTGCGTGCGGACTTCCAGTCCTGCCGGCATCGAAAGTTTAATTCACCCTTTTGTCTTGGCCCGTACTACGAGAGGCTGTACATCATGTTTGAGTACCTCTCTAGGATGTTGACACGGATTTGATTTGATTTGTTGACACGGTTCAAGTTGACCGATGTCAGCGCCGCCTTCAACTGAAGTAATAGCGAGGCTTATGCAGCCTGGGGATCGCAAGGGGTTCTAGACTACCTCCATTATAAGTTATGCCGACTGCTTCACCCCCGGACCGCCTCGTAATGTCCAGATTCACATTAAGAATCCTCGATATTGTCGTTAACCCCATCCGCTCATCAAGTAAACATAGGAGCTCTCTGACCGTTGAACGCTGAGCCCCCGTGTTACGCGGACTAGTGCTCGCATAGGGGCGCATGTTGTGTATCCGAGAGAGCGTAGCAGACTCCGAGTCGGAAACGTTTCAATCTGAGTGTCCTCGCAGTGACGTTCGAGAGTGTGACATAGTACGAAGTGCACATGCGTAGCAAGCGGGTATTGGAGAGCATATGCATAATCCTGGTGACCAGTAGGTTTGATACATGCCTCACAGATGATATAAGTGCGGTGTGGTGTTCAAGCTGAAGACGTTGCGAGAGAGAGAAAACAAAAGTTGCGTTTCGAACGGCCATGGTTCACGAGCACTCACGAGAACGAGACGATAAATACATACACATACACGATCGTAAATATCGGTGGGCACTCTGTAACACGAACGAGGGAGATCCGAAGTCAGGGAAGAAAGAGAGTATAAAAACGCATGAAAGCGGAAGGCATTACTGGAGCATTGTTCGATCGTCCGCTTATTCATTCGCGTATAGCTGTTATCCGCTGAAAAGGTCTGACTCGAGACCTTGGGATCACACATAGTAGTGCGCAGGGACCTAAATCAACACGGAATGAGTATACCCAAGAAGGCCATTGGAAGGGACGTAGCCTTCATGATGCGGAAGGATAGACGTTGAGAATAAGATCTCACCTCTTCGATACCGTAGTCCGAGTGACTTCCAGCTTCGCCCTCATTGGCCTCGATCGAGTTGCTAGCTTCAGTAGGCAGGTTGTCTGTAGGCAGGTCGTCAGCTGCGGCGGCATGCGCATCTCCTTCGAATTCGACTTCGTCGTCATCGTCTTCCTCTTCGTCTTCGCCAAATCGCAAGGACCCGCCCATAGTTCCAACGAACCGGAGGCTGTGAGACTGGTTGCCGGAGACCCAAGAATGATCAGCGGGCTTGATTTGCCGCAGGTTGAGGATGAAGCGGCAGACGATGATGGGTGGTATGCTGGGAAGTATTTCATGAAGTTGGCATCATGGCCATCGGCGATGGAAGGAAACTGACCTGTCAAAGAAAGGCCCTACTGCATCCAAAGCAACCAGAATCGGCTAAGACGAGATAAATTAGCAGTAAGCGCATCGGACGAAGAGGAAAACTTACAATATTTTCCCCGAGTATATCAAGCACATTTACTGCAAGAAGTATACTACTCAATATGTGTTATATGACTGGCAACAAGCTTGAGTGGGGGAGCAAAGCTTACACAAAGTATAATGTCCCTGTGAAAACCGTCATTAATCGGCAACAGAGTAATGAGAGTGATTATCTGGATTACGCACCATCAGTAATAAGCATAGCTGCAAGGGGAGCCTTGAGATTAAGTTGTCGCGCTTCACTATATGATTGGGCCGTCTTCATCCAGGTGACACCCAGGACGAGTATATCACCAATGATCACAGATATCCGCGATACCAGTGACACTGCTCAGAAGTCAACCTAGGCCACCGATCCAGAGGCAGTGTACCTACAACTGCATCAGGATGTCATTCGTTAAAGCAACATTGATTGGCATGTAGCTGCATACGCACGATAGTCCAAGGCCTGCTGATCCCGTGAAGATGTCCGTGCAGACCTCAGAATCTATGATAATTCTTGACAGAGAAGAGGAGAACTGCTCGTTTGTCAATGGCCATGCAATTGTCTATATCTCGTGAACTCAAAAAGCACTCACTATGTTTACAACGAAAGGCACCAGATTTAGTAAAAAGACTAGTCCTACTATGATATGTCTGCCATCCAAGAGCGCATAGACTCGAAACGCAGAGAACACTATCTCAAAAATAGCAAGTCAGAGCATTGTGGTACATTCACACACGAGCAGATCACCTACGCGCCAAGCATGGGTACTGTATTAGGTTAAAAGTATCCTGCATATCGATGACGGCTTTACAGCTGTAACAGTCTTCAGGAACCCAATTTCGGTATATAAGGCGTATCACATGTACCTCTGCAATTGTGAAAGATCAGCTCGAATACCGGGACGAGGATCTTTGCGGATGTCGCACCTTGATGTTCGCGGCCGGAGAAAAAACAAGAATACTGAGTCCGACCGTACTGTATCGTGTGAGCGCATATATCCAGGTCATTGCGGTCCACTTTCGGCGCCATACAACGTTCACCTCTTCGCATAGAGTGATTGCGCATTCATAGAAAAATAGAACTGGGGTTACATGTCAATTAAGAATGACAGAACTTGATCTAATTGAACACGAGACATACCATTGGCAGCAGTGAGGATATAAGTCTGAATGAGCCTGGTGAAACCCATTAACCGAGCAGCACACAATCTTCAAAGGTCGGAGGAACATACTCTCGCTGTAGCTCTGCGACGGAGGCCATTGACCACAAGCTTGTCCGTAGGCTTGAAAAGATCTTAGTGTACCAGTATGTTATGTGGTTAATGAAAGTGAGAGGAGAAGACGAGAGGAGCAACGAGCACGTTTCGGATTATTCGACAGAACCACTTGTTAGATGTGCGAGCTTTATTTGCAGTCGAGTACCTTCAAGGATCACAGATGTAAATTTTCGGGTGCGTTGGAGGGTTACTTACATATCAGTAGCAGGATGACCTCCTATTCTCTAACGAGTCAACTGAGATGTTGCCATCTATATCAAATCATAGCTTCAATATTCGATACAAGCTCAATCGGATGGGATATGGGGATACAATCAAATGAAGGAGCAACGCACATGTAGTAAGCTCAGCACTTCAATTTGCTTGTTAAGGGGGTAGGTCGACGACTGGTTGAGAACCATTAATATCGTACGGATGAGCTCATATGTTCAGGTAAAGCTACGACTTACAACTTCGTTGCTCAAGCCGTTCTTGTAGTAGGCATCTCGGACACGGCCTAGACAGATTTCATGCGCTTCCAATCCAGTACCGGTCAGGAAGAATCTGTCGGTTGCAGGGCTCGACAGAACTAGTTACCTAGCTACAAGATGCTCATGTGTTAGTTCCTGCATTAGAGCTGATGTAGCACAAGCGAGAGGATTGGAGCTGAGCTCAACGCCGTAAGTTCATTCAGATTCGTCTTCGCCAGCTTTCCTACTAAGAACGAGAACAAGATGTCGAGATAACAGTTGAGATAGAGCCCCCGTCCTTCTTGTTGAACAGATATTTCATCTTCTCCATCTCGATGGTCGCCTAGAACCCCAAACTTAGTCCACCGTAACCTGATTAAATAGTCAATGACAAGATGCAAACTCACTAGACCTATGTATAACAGAAACACAGTGCATTTCTGTGCCACTGAAGCTGTCCGGATAAGCTATGCATTAGGGGAGATACGAAACATTGATAGCCTGAATATGGAGTAGATATGCAAGAAAGAAAACAATCGGGACCGAAAAGCGATATAACGCACAGCTGGGTCATACTATACGGGTAAAGTACGTTAGTAAGCCGACGGCGATGCCTAGATCAATGCAGACTCGGAAGAGGCACTCACTCCTGGCCGGGTCTTGAATATTCAAATCGTCATGCACAGTCGTTGTCTGCATGAATCTCATGGATCAATCATGCACTGACAACATGACTGCTGGAGTTCCGCCGAAAACAGCCATCTGCAGAGTGCAATGCAGCATAATCAGACCGTGACACCGTGATAGCATTTCGCCACTTACGGGAGAGTACTGCAAGTAGCCGTAAGAACTAGCGTACACAGAACAAGTGATTGTGCTACATACCATTATTCTTCTATACTGGATGAGATGCCTTGTGCATCTCCACCTTCTCAAATTCGCATTATATCCTGAGAATCGGGACGATGGTCGTGGACGAGCAAGTTCGAGATCACTCACGGGCGTCTACCAGTAGGTCCGCACCTGCGATCAATCGACCAACCACCACGACGATCAACTACGAGCACACACTCTGAGATACAATTCTTGCTCTGTACGAGGTAAGAGACATATATACTTCGTTTCCGACCAGCTTTACTCAACATATCATACCAGATCGTATACCACCCTCTCTTCGTTGAAGTCTGTTCCAAGCGTACGCTCTTCCGAGCCGAACATACGCACGCTGTTACAAACTAAACATATAGGATCATCTTATAAACTCTTGCGGGACATATACTGGTTGACTACGGTGTCACGCGCCCGCCCTGCTAGGCTTACAATGGAGACTAGCAGAGGCCATAAGCCAGCCACTGTAGGAGCGCGGCCACTCAATACCACGAACACGATCATCATGAGAACGCGTGGTCATAGAAGGGCTCGGTATAGATGACAGAAGCCGTGAACAGGTGCGTGGTTCAATGCCTGACCGCTTTCCATTGCAATTGGTACCAGCCTTGTAGATTCACTTCGTCTGCGATATATTCCCTGTAGTAATGGGGTACCGCCACTGACACTAGACTCGCTGTCGCCCCTACGAGTACTCAAACCTCAAGTGCACGCACCTACCGCTGGGAGGAACCTAATAATTGTCACAATGACGATTTTCCTACGCAAAGGATCATCCGGTACGTGCATATATTGCTTATAATCACCATTGTTGGTACTCACTGCATCCCTGTGGGTTATAATTATGTATCAGATACACATCGGTGCCAGAGCCATCACTGTTCCCTAGGTCTTCGCCATCCGGCCCCACGATTCAGCCTGAGTCCTTGTGCGTAACGACCGGGCTCAGTCTACTCACACCCGGGCCATCTTCGACTCGCTGCCAGATTTTTTCTCCAGGTACGTCACTTACCACTTCGCAAAGTGTGCGATTCCTGACCTGCCGATACGCTCGCACCCAATAGCGAGCACACGCTCTTGCAGCTCTCCGTCCAATTTAACCCTCACCGCCCGGTATTCAGCGGTCTATTAACTCGACTCGTATTTGCAAGTATCTTCAGCACTCTCAGATCTGGTACCTGCATCCACGTCTGCGTTGTCACCATTCTGGGACCGGGAGTCTCAGGTTTGCTGTCAAACCGAACGAACGAGTAAAAGAGGAGGAGCTGTATGTGTTTAAGAATGGTACGAGTCGTACGACGGCGTTCAAGAAGGAAAAGGCTGGACGATGGGTTGTGAGTGAAGAGGTTGCTATGCCGGTGGGTCGTGAAGAGGTTAACACGGTGGATTCTTTCTCATTCTTGTAACTCGACATCTCCTATTGTAGTTGAGCTCGCTGTCAAAATCAACACGCACTGACCTTTTCAGCGACAAATAGTATATATCCTTTACTACATTCTCCGTTCGTCCAACATGCGAGATCGAGAAGGCGTGATAAGCTGAGGCTGTCTTCTGAGAGGCTTTTGATTCACTTTGTGGTGCATGGCAAGCGAAACGTAACAACTACCCGTCCCTACAATCGCGACTGCGCCATCCCCAAAAATCATCTTATGTGAGTCAGAGAATAAATCCGCGGAGTGATGGTTCATGTCTATCATATATGCGCATTCAAACAAGGTGTTGAGGTCACGCATCATAGCGTGCAGGGACCTAAGGTAGTCTGCAGTGAGCATGCGGTCGGTAACAGCAGACCGCGATCAAAAGGGTGTCGAGCAGTACACTCGTACCTGTTGTACATCCAAATCCAAGAAGTTGCTCTTCCCAGCTTCACCGTCGGTAGCCTTGCCTGAGTCGGCAGTTTCGGTAGTACCCTCGGGCAAGGTGTCAGGTCCGGCGGCATGCCGCTCGTGTCCTTCGAGTTCATCACCCTCCTCTCTTTCTGTACCGAAATACAATGACTGGCCCATATTGCCGACGAATTGGAGGCTGTGAGATTGGTTCCTAGAGACCCAGGAACTATCGGCAGGTTTGATTTGCCGCAGGTCGAGGATGAAACGGCAGACGATAAGCGGTGGTAGGCTGTTGGCGAATAATGAGAGTGGAAACTTTAGAACCATGAGTAGACATATCACTCACGTGTCAAAGAAAGGTGCCACAATATCTAAAGCGTTCAGGATCGGCTGGGAGACGTAAGTTGACATCACTTAAGCAATACGGATAAAGAAGAGAACTTACGACATTGCGCCCAATAATCTGAAGAATATTCAATATCAGGAGTATTCTAGTTGCCATGTGTTATATGGTAGGAGGTATGATCGGTGAATGGGTAAAGCGTACACAAAGTATAGTGTCCCTATGAGCATTATCATCAGTTGGCAACGGAATGATTTTAGCAGTTTTCTGCACTACCGCACCGTCTCTAAGAAGCATAGCTGCAAGAGGAGCCTTGATATTCAGTCGTCGCGCTGTGCTATACGACTGGGCCGTCTTCCTCCACGTAACCACCAAGACAAGTACATCGCCGATAACGACAGATATTCGAGAGAACAATGATACTGTTCAGGCGCAGCCTCGCAAATTAGACAAGACAGGCTCCATGTTAAGAGTGCACCTACAACTGCACAGCGATGCCCTTCGTCAATGGTGAATTGAACAATGTTTGGATGCACACGCACAATAAATTGAGGGCTGCTGTCACTGATTCCGACGGCACGTCTGAGCAGAGTTCTGAATCCATTATAACCCTGATTATGGACATGTTGAACTGCTCAAATGTCATGAGATCACCCACATCCCGTGATCACAGGGTACTCACCAGGTTTGTAGCAAAGGGCACCAGGTTCAGTAGAAAAACCAGTCCAGCCACGGTCTGCCTTCCTTCCGATAGTGCGTAAACACGCATTGCAGAAAACACTAAAGCAAGTCAGTACATTGTGGTGCGTGCACGTACGAGCAAGCGACTTGCGTGCGAAGCATAAATACTGTATCAGAAAGAGCACATCACTTATGTATGTGGCGGCTTTGCAACTGTCAAAGTCGTTAAATGTTGAACATGTGGGAGAGATTTATCGCTAGAACTGTACCTCTTTAATGCAATATCTTGGTTAGTACACCGTGATAGGACACTTTTAGATATCTCACATTGATGTTACCAATGTCGGATGGGACAAAAGTAAGCGGGATGAGCGCAATTGAGCTGTACCGCATGAATGCATATAGCCAGGTCATGGCAGTCCATTTTCTGCGCCATATAACCTTCGACTCGACGCTGAGAGTGATTGCGCTATCGTACAGGAATAAAACTAGATCAAGGACGTCAGGTAGTGGTTTCGAGAGTAAAAGTAGGACTTGCCGGAGGCGGAAGCCGCTGCGTAAGTGGTCACAACCCTACACATTACTTATCAGTGTATAGTAAAAAGTCCCTTTGCTGACGTGACGTACTCCTCTTGCAGTACTGCCACAGAAGACATTGGCTGTACTCTCTTGCGATGGTCAACGTCAAAATGACTCAGACAGGGGGAAGATGTGCGAGTCTCATCGGGAGTTTGAATTTCTCCTCCAGATTATATCCAGGCCGGGACACATCATCTTCAGAAAGCCACCGTGGCTGCGTTATTCACGGGGTAAGATGTGGGCCACATACCAATACGTGCTTCCGAGATTAATGTATAGTGATTTGGGAACTGAAAGGCTCTCTATTGAGGTGCATGCCGTGAGAAATCAAGGCAATAAGCCACTGATTGACAACTAGTATCGTGAGAATTGAACTGTACTTACATCATGCATAAACCGATAAGAGCAAGATGAGATAGCAATGTTGAACCTGCTGACTGGTGTATAAAGGGTACACAAGCAACCGTAAAACGCAGGACTATAGATTAAGCGTATGTATCGACGTGACGAAAGCATCAACTTCGATCTTGATGAGGTACACAGCGAGCCTAAACGGTGATGATGTACGTCAACAGAGCTGTGCATACAATTGTTTGTGAACAAGACAATCATACTTACTTCATGATCCAAGTCATCAGAGAATCCTTTGCCGGTCAATCTTCTCTCTCGTTATCGCTCCTGAGCTATTCGCAGAATGGGTCCTGTGCATCAAGTGCAATGTGTAGACCCTCCTCATCTAGCCTCTACATGTATGTGTCCGGTTTGGGAAGCGTGCGTGAGGATATACAATAAGGAATACTCACATCTTACGGTATCATAGTCCCCGCCATCTTCAATGCGATCTGCGTGACGGCGCATCATAATTTGAGCGACATGCAGGACTTCTGTTTATGAAGATATCAACGCCCGCACTGTGTTCAATAGATATTGGAAGATAATCAGGTTAGAACCGTGGTAATAGAGACTTAGTTTCAGTATCAAGGTGTTGTGATCATACGGTGACCGGTCAGAAGCGATTGATTCCCATAAACTATCCCCGCGTCTTCCATATTATTCATCTCGAATTGTAATCAATGACCGTTCTGTCTGCAGTCGGTTTCCCTAACTCGATGCACCACCATCTGGGGAGACATGTGGACGTCGAAGGCATGAAGACTGTCTGCCGACGTTATATGTTCCATTACTTCAGTGTACATGAGAAAAGAAAATCATACGACCACGTACTTTCCGAATCAGTCACAAAAGAGGGTTTCAAGGAGCATTGAAGGAGGGTAATAATCAAAACTTCGGCCACCACGTCATCTCGGTACAAGAACTTGGGTCGCTGGTCGAGAGCAGTATGCGTGACGTTAGTATCAAACACAAAGAAATGGATAGTTAACGATAGCTCGTCCGCAACAATGTATGGAAATGGAACGTACTGTAGTTACTGGGTTATCAACGAGAAAGAGGCCGTCAGCGGAAGACCTCTTGAATGAGGCTATGCGGGGGAGGTGCTGCACCTATGTCTCCATAGCATGGGATGTCGGTAGACGGAGCAGTCGCGGATGCATGCATGACGGATTACTGTACAGTCATATGTCTGAAATTGTGGCCGCCGGAGCTTTCTTGGTAGCCACCGTACTCGCCACAAGTCCTTATGTGGAAGTTTACGTTTCGGACTGCGGATACTTAACCAAATGAATGTTGGCGTAGATTAGATCTTCATGAGGGATGGCTATATCAACATAGTGATAATGACTCGCGTACCATAAATGAGACAAAGATTTATGTCAACGTAGGCCTCCTGGACGAGGACAATATATCGGCCGTGCACGTGAAAGTCTTGCCGTAGGTAGCTTGGGCCTCCTAGACAGGAGCGTGATTCTCCGGGAGAGAATCGAGAGAGGATGCGGTGCGCTTGAGAGACTCTGTGGCAAGTAGTCTATGAGAGCAGACCACAGTCAGATAGTAGATAAATCCCTTTGCTGAAGCTCGTAGTGACCGAAGGAGTTCGGACAGAGTACAACACGCACCTCTATTCGCTGCTCAATTTCTCGGCATCTGTGCAGCGAATACCACGGCATATTTCAGCCCAATACGCGCACAAGCTCAGTAAACTGTTCGTTGATGCAATACATTGATAAAAAGGCCATTGCACTTGTACATGTACGCTTATTTGAGCTTGAGCGTGGTAAGCCTCGAGAGTTCGATAGCGGGCACTGCATCCTAGAGATATGTTAAATCCAGCGCACTAAAGCCAGTTTATGAGTACGTACCACATTTCGCTAACCACTCCCTTCATGATCAGCTGGCTTGTGCACCCATGTCTCCTTTTCAGCTGGCATCGCAATGGCGGGATTGCTCATGAGGGTATGCAACGAAGTTCAAGTTATTGAGTAGGCGCTTGCCCCTAGTTGAGTTGTTCCGAGGTAGTCCCGCGCTGGGATCAACCACAGCGACGGAGTTGAAGCGCAACGTTCATGATGGCCGTCGTTTCAGTCCACGCTCGCCAGAACGTTCCTGTTCGAATACCTGCAGGTGAGTTGTCGTATGCTATGAGTGCTGGAATGCACGCTAAAGGACCGTTATAGTAATATCAACACCCTTGCTATAACGATGTCGAAATACCGAAAGCACGAGCACAACTAAGTATCATCGAGCGCATGTACAAAGATGGACTCACTCTCAGTGCGGATACGCGAGAGAAGAAAGGGCTCTTGTAACCGGTGTGGTAGCTGTGAACAAGGTGCGCATATAAGCTTATCTCATGTACGCGCGTGGCTGATATAACTGGTCTCTGTGCTCACTTAGACAAACCGAACATAACCCGTTACACGACACACATTGCTTTGATGCATGTGCTACTGCTGACGAAGAGCTCGGCCTGCCCTGATTGACATGAGCATCCATAGTACTCCGGACCCATGCACCTGACGGGATAAAGGCAATGGGCGTATCCATGATAAAGCAGATTCTCTTTTGGTGCGTACATTAACCTTCTGCTCGCCGATTGTCGCTCTCAACATGTCCCGGGAACTCAGGTATCGAGGATACGTTGGTGTTACACTCGTTTCGGATCACTGGACCCAACTTTGCGTTGCCCATCCCCACATCTTAGTAGACGGGTCTCTTTATAGACTATAGCATGATATGTCTCTACCCGCCCATCGCAATGGCCATCTTCGAGACTCAGTGCAGACTTACTTAACCTCAAGGTACGTCGTACATTCACTCATAAACACCGTTTACTCCCTACTCATACGCTCTCCCGAAAAAGAGAGAAGAACCCCACCTTACTCGTCCCCCCAATCACCTCGGCCGGTACCTTGAACGATCTGGGATCCACCTCAGTGTCTACGCCTGCGTGATCACCGCTGCAGACACAGGGGTGCTCAGACAGAGACTTCGTCAGTCTCGTACCATGGGCCGCTGCTTCACCCTACAAACTCCCGGGTTTCGACTTTTCTAGCACATATAAGTAAGTATTGATGCCACCATGAACGCGGCTTGACTGAAGCTTGAGCTTATAGCGGGCGACACCGTCCACAGGTTTCCATTTAGTCCCGGAAGCTGTCATTAACCAATCACGTACCATCCCATTAAGACCGCAATGTGTGGTTATACCTATACTGCCGTATTATCGTTTCCTTCAGGATGACGGATGGAGATTCGTTTCTATGCGCCTATTGCACAGGTTGGTTGTCCCATGTATTGCAAGCTGATCCATTCATGCCCACATTGAGCGAGGACGATTCACAGCTTCGTTGACGATTCGGAGTGCACTTACGGCGATACGCAGGAGAATGTTGTGGTTGGGTCGCATATCCGCCTTCTCCGAGGACTACGGCCTTCTCTTTCAACACCTCGCCTCCACTTCAAGTGATCGGCGTTGACGACGATGTTGTGTTACTTTTAGGTTGTCCTTGGAAACCTAGTCACATGGTCGTCCGAATAGGTAGGAGAACTACTATGAAATGCGGAGGTGTGTTCATTTTCAGACCTCCGTAAGACGTTACTCGACACCAACAAGTGACACGCAGGTTCACGTCACTACGAGAACAGCCTTCTACGCCGATTATAGCCCTTTCAGCCGTCGCTACATATCAAACGACGGCGAGACGCACAGACGTTTGAGGACCATTCCTTGTGAGCTTCTATCTCGTGTTGAGCCCTTCTATAATCCAATCTGCACACACAAATCAACCATCTATACCTTCCATCCGTTCTCACAACTGGCGACTAAGCTTTCGGAATGCTTCGCTAGAATCTCGTGGCCTGTTATCTGTACGAAACCCAATACCATCGCACTTCCAATCTTCAGCTAACTATCCATAGAAGATTGGATAACTGGCTCTGAGAAGGCAGGCAAAACGCTGTACCTCCTCTTCTACAACACAGACATACATTCTTCCATTGTTAAGATACACTCATCGTGATCGTGGGGATACAGAGCATGTTGTGAGTACTGTAGATATAATGGGCAAGGGCTCACCCTATGACTTGTCAGTTTCCAATCCTTCTCTGAAGATTGCCTCCCCTCCAGCAGCTTTGTAGCAGGAAGATACTCTCCAGCCTTTATCTTGCGCTCATACTTGCCAACTCCGATTAATCACGATGTCATCGGTCGCTGACCTCCAAGAACAGTACGCCACTACTGTTCATCTATTCGCTCATTACCTCCTTACTAACGTAGTATCCTAGGATTGTGGGAAACTATATCGAAACTGCCGTCAATAGTTCGTCGTGTTTTATTGCCCTTGGCTACAGAGATCTGACGAGCCTTTGCCAGCTCTATTCTTGTTTGATACCGTCATCACTTTTTCCCAAGAAGTGAACGTCATATGGTTACGAGAGTGGACTGCGATGACGTGGCTGTACGCAGTCCTTCGCTACAGCGCTCTAGCCAACAATATTCAGCCCTTCATACCGGTTTATCCCTCGGTACGCTGATCTTCGTGTGGCATGCTACCTTTATTATGATCGATCTGATAGTTTGGTTATCCTAGAGGTATGTCCCCTGGTTTGTCTCTGCCAGTGCGTTATCACTGATGCTGTTAAAGTTGTAGAGCCGATACCTACGTAGAAAACGTTCTGTTGCTGACACAGATGCTATCATTGGCATGTACGTCGCTCATTAACTTATTAGCCACGCGCAAAAGACTAACATTTAACTTCTCGTGGTAGTGTTCTCTGCTCTCAGAGTATATGCATTATCGGACGGACGATATTTGATTTCTGTGTTAGTCCTTGTGATGGGGTGTATGCCCTTCGCCGCAGCCATCGTGAGTCCCATATAGTAGCAAGGCAATGACCAGATTTATGATCAGCGAACAGTATAGATTGACTGCAAGCACGGTGGTCGTGACTCCGGTTGTCTGCACGCTCGGCACATCTTTATCAGAACATCTCATACTATCGTAAGTGTCAAACCAGACGACTTGAATGCTCATTGACAGATTGTATACCCCGTAGTTGTACGTATACTCTCTAAATACAGGTGGTCTATGTTGATGGTCTGAGCCTGGACAGTATCATTGAGTGAACGTATTTCTATGATCGCTAGCGAGTCG
>JAXQGN010000392.1:0-27890 GCA_037039805.1 Irpex sp. M6601 | reverse complement strand
CCTGCGAGTAAGGCGACTCAATCAACAAGTATCGCATTAGCATCATGTCAGCCGCCGACTCGGATGCGTTGCCCGGTGTATGAATCCCTGAGGACGACGAGAGATCGACGATGTGCTTCAGAAGTACAACGTCCAGCGGTCCCCAAGAATTATCGCGATCGACTATGCGTATCCTGTGAATGAAAAGATCGCACTCGAACTTTTGATGCTCCTCGGGGACAAGGAATAGAGACTCGACATATTGTTGTGGCAGTTTGGGGCCTGCGGTATCCGTAATAACTGCTGGGTCGTCCTCTGATCGAGGAAAAAGTTTGGCGAGAATTTTGCATACGTCTGAGGTCTTCGTCATAGCTAGACCGCCTTTCATCCTCGCTAAGCACAATGAAAAGAAAGTCTGTTCCTCGTCCCAATGCGCTTCTTCATATAGAAAGTTGAGAAGAATGTCCCGCCATCTATCTGTCGACAGACAGAGATGAATTGCCTGATCAAGCTCCACGGAGGTGTGCGCGTTGAAGGAGGTAAACAAAATGAAGAAGCAGTCGTGAAACCACTGCTTTAAACCGTCTTTGGGAACCAGCGGCACTAGCTTCGTGGGTTTATCTTGCGGTTTGGATGAGGAACTTTGGCGGAGAAGCTCCGTGTGGATGACGTTGGCTACCATTGAAATGAATGCGTTGTATGTCGCTGGAGAGAGGATCCCAGAAGGAAGGATAGGGGACGATGTGAATAATGTCAGCCGACTGCCGTGCACCCTGTTTCGGATGGCAGAACGTATAAACGAGATGAGCTCGGTCGATTGCCTCGTAGATGGTTGAAGGGCCTTCCACATAGTGTCGGTCAGGAGTGCATCGTCACCCTCCATGGAATCCATTCGGAGGACGATCTGTAAGTCGTGGGCTTCGCTGTGCTTAACGTCCTCCTCGGCCTGCCGGATCGAACGATAGGCATGACGAGTGCCACTATTAGGATCATCATAAACGGAATAGTTCCATTCATTAGCACGGCAGATCACTCACGACATGTAAGATAATGCTCGCGGGAGCAATCCGAGAGCTGATTTGAGGAACGGGACTTTGTATGGACATCTAGGATCCGCTGCAGGCAGCAAGAGGAAGGAAAGGAATAAGAAAGCCCACGCAGACACCAGGGAAAGTGTTATTTGGCCAATTGTCTGATTTACGTCCGCTGTAAAGTAACACAGTCCGATGAAAAAGAGCGCAAAGGACACTTGGAGTAATAAAGGAAGGAGGACTGCAATGCGATAGACCTTCCAGGTTGCTAAGCCTGGTTCGCGGAAGTATCGAATGCGCAGGCGAAGCAGCGCATCTTCGTCCGCCATGGCGAGAAAATCACGAAGCCATTGCTGCACCGTGATACAGATCGAGGCGCCGGAAAGGCTGAAAACGAGGCTGGCGAACCATAATCCGTTAACCAGTTTCGCGTTCTGCGGTACTTCAGCCATCGAAGGTATAGCACTGTCGTAGACGAATGGTAAACGAGTAGAGTTGATAAAATTGTTGTTTACTGAATAAGAGCTCGTTTGATGAGCAATCTGTTGAAGCAAAAATGTCGTAGCACTGGCTGGATCCGCTTGCAGAGTTTTGTAAGACTCTACCAGGAATGCAGTCAAGACTGCAGAATATAGACCGGCCTGTTCGTGTGTGAGTTATCTCTGCACCGGGGAATGGCAAGAGACGGGCATTACAAAGACAAGAAATGCGTCAAGACCCTCCTTGCAATCGTTCACCTTCTGCTCGCTGACTCCTCGTAGGATGTCGTCCGCTTTTCGCCAACCTATATCAACGAAGGTAGAGTCATCCTCTTGTGTTGGAGTATTGGCAGCAGCGCCAGTTGTGGTCATACTACGGCCTGCGACCGAGATACTTAATGAGCAGCTCACAATCGATAGTAGCAGTACTAGGGAAGCGTACTATGTGCTGGGAGCAGGAAGTGACTTGTAGGTGCGATACAGGTACGAAAGGGGTGGGCAATGTGACAGAGAAGGTCTTCTGTTGGAAATATTGTCAATTATCAGTTCACAATCGACTATCTTAGTATAAGAAAACGCACTTGGTTTCGGAGCAAGAGAGGACCTGAGCGTACGATACAGACACAAAAGGCCCAGGTACGAGTATATAACATATGGGTCCTTCATCTGCAGTGCCCTTTTCGCGGCCTAAACAGCGTTGCCGAGGGGATGACCAAAACGTCATCGCGGAGATGATTCGAAGCCCAACGAGCCAGGAAAAAGAGGATGAGGGAAAAAGTGAGGGATGCATGCTACTGGTTGAGTGGCTCACCATGCGCTGAATCGAGTTCGAGGCATCCTCATTGCAGAAGCGAATCCGTGTAATTTCGTCAACTGACCCAAGGAATATACACGAGGTAGTGTTTGCGGTTAACCGTGAACAGAATTAGGAAGCCTCACGTCAGTCATAGGGGACGTGTGCTAATAATCTCACGTGAAGAATGGCTAAAGGGCCGTCGATAGACGCGAACGTAATGGTAAAAGGTGATGGAATTAGCTAATGGAATTGCGGTAAATAACTATGGTCACTCACCGACGCGATCCGTACAGAGGCCTAAATCATGCTGTTATGGGGAGTGATTACTTGGTCGATACTAGTATGTAGTATAAATGATCAGCCCACCGTTTCCTAACGTTGGCACTTGTAATACTTCTGGGTAGTCAAGACCGTCGTACCTGACGTTCTACTGCGACAGAATCTGGCTTCCTTCAAATCTGAACGTAGAGCATTGTGGCGCTTTGCGTTCAATTCCAAACACAGCGCTGTTCGTGAGGTAAGTACAAGCCTCGTTGTTATAATCTCCGTGGGTCGTATGAATTTCTACTCATATGCAGAGCTCCACAACAACAGTGTTCAATATCTACACTGATCGCAGTTGCCACATTTTTTGTCAATAAGTAACCCGTGAAGTAGAATATGGGCACGTACCTGATGCTTTTATCCCCCACGTTCCGGAGCGTGCTTTCACCGTCGGAAATGACACGTTTACTAGGCATGCCTCCTCAGTCACTTAGATATTACCAGTTATGTCTCGGGATAGGTCACCAACAAACGTCAACGAGACGTAGCATGCGTGGTGTGTGTATCTGGCAGTAGCCGTCTCCTTTGAGGGGTATGCATGAAGCTTGTCGATGTCCTAAGCCGTACTGAGGAGGTCAGCGTACGCCAGATGCAGATGAGAAAGCGTCGCTCTTCGGCTCCTTCGAGGTCTAGAAGGGGGTGTATTCAGAGAATCTTATCGCCATGGTTTGACAGGACATACCCAGGGTGTGCCGAGCCAAGATCCAAAATAGACTCCGAATCGCGCCGCCCATGCATTTGAGACGGTGCTATGAGCGTGGTGTATTTACGTGTGGCACCCTTCCTAATGACATTGATGCAAAGTAATTAGTTAAGATTTGGTGACTGTACGGTTGCATAGAACATTCAACATATACGGCAGCGGTTTGAGGGAGAACTCCGGTCGGAGTTTATCGGGGTCTATACGTGTGACTCCGACAGCCAACGGGAAAGCCGCTGATGAACCACTGAGATTTCTCGGTGTCGCTTGCACTCTGGAACGTACCAATGGCCAATGCTGTCAATCATGATCATGGTGACTTGAAAGCTGGCAAAGCGGGCGAGAGTAGCATACATTCTCAAGGGTGGGATCAGCTTCTCCGCTTCGAATTCTGCGTTGTTCATGACGTTCACGTCCGGGTCTCACGTAGCCACATACGTAGTGTGCACATACCTCTGAGTCTGCTTTGGATTCTGAATGACATTCTTACAGTACTGACCACATGTTTTGGCGTTGCAGGAATCATTTATTGAAGGCAAACGACGGATTTTCAACTGTACGCCCCAGTATTTCTTGAGATACGAAGCTTCGGCGTGCATTCAACCCGTCTCCATCATTCGCGATCCCGACCAGGCCTCCGATATCGAAGCGGCCGGTGCAACTCCAGTCGTTCTTTCTCTCGAAGAGGCTTGCGTCTCTGATTTCACCGATGCTTTCAAGAACGCCAAAATTGATACTGTCTACTTCAGCGCGGGTGCAGGAGGTAGAGCCGGGCCAGAGAGAATGAAGAAGGTGGACGAGGAGGGTGCGATCAAGGTGTTCGACGCAATCGAAAGCGTAAGCTCGAACAAAGAGGACAGGCCGAGATTGGTGATTGTCAGCGCGGTGGCATCAGGGACGAGGCTAAAGGATATCCGGCGCACTACGTACGTCGATCTATCCAGTTCTCTGTTGTTGTTTCATATTCATAGGGAACCCCGATATCACGTTGACTAGAACGAGGAAGATATTCAATGGTCAAAGCGTATCCGTGCTGCCCTTCCTGCGTATATGCAAGCCAAATATAACGCAGATAAGAAACTTGCCGCTCGTACCTCGTTCAAGTGGACAATTCTTCGGCCTGGAGGCTTGACGAACGAGCCTGGCACAGGTAAAGGACATATCGGAAAGGCGCATCTTTTGAGGATTATTTCGGTGAGTCTTGGCCATGTACAAGGAGTGTTTTAATTCTGACTTTCGACATGTAGAGAGACGACGTCGCAAAGACATTGTACGCGAGGACGCACATGGGCTCGGGGTTGACCTCGTTGGTGGTGACGAGTTGCTCGAGGGCGGTTCATTGACAAGGGGGAGAGCGACTTTATTCCCTGAACTTCTTCATGCGCCGGAAAGTTGGAATGTTTCTACCGCCGATCAAGGTAACCCGAGAGACGTGGACAGTCTTTGATCCCGCCTTCTCCAATGTTGTCACCGACAGTGTAAAGTATGTCAAGAATGCATTGATGAGTTGATGTTCACAGTTCAGGTGACTCGATGGACTGGCTGTTTGCAAAACATTCTGCTCGCAGCGAAGCCTGCCCGAGTAAGCCACACAAGCTGCTGCCTCCCCAGAGCGGTGCGTGTCACAAGGCAAGTTATCTTAACATCTATATACTCAAGTTTGTTGAAGCCGTTTGCCGAAGTCAGGCAATCTTTGGAGAGACAAATCTCATCCGCGAAATATTTCATTGTTTCTATGGTACGCGGCAGTAAGTTTCGGCTTTGGAACGTTTAGTACTCATAATTGCCGTGAGCCTTCAGAACGTTAAAGGTCTGTCTCTTTCTGCAACATTCTCGAGGACCGACTGACGTCTCATTCATAGGTTGACGAATGTACCAAAGTCACAATACGTGTCCTTCGGCGACACCCCGATAATAGTAAATACCGCCTCCGTCTTGCGGGTTATCACGTAGGCCACAGCTTACCGTTTCACTGTCGGACCCATCTCGTTCCATCTCCGTGGCTCTATTCCCATACAGGCCCTCGTGCATGCGCTATCAACAGATGTCCGACGACATTCCATGATTCAAACACGCCTGTAGTACTATCTCAGGCAAATACTACTGCGATGCAGTGATGAATAGTATAAAATCAATCAGTATTAACAGCTATCCCCGTTCAACACTTCCTCCTGGGAGTGCTCGGGGATCTTCACCGGCAGGGTACGTGACATTAGAAGTTCTGTCAACTGGCACCGCTATCGCTCATGTGTCTACACCCTTACAGCCACTACGACGCTTCCGCGTCTCATGGCACGACTACCATCCTTGCGTGTTGGTATGTCCCTTCTGTCCCCATTCCCTATCAATCTCCTTCGAACAGATTGTCGTGGCCACAACATCCAACTAACCCACTATTCTTCAAGTTTCTATTCTCGAAGTACCACACAACTCGTGCCCTCGGTTACAAAGAAACATTGTTCGCAGACAAAAGCACAGCGATTCTCCCACACCGTCTGCACGCCTTCGAGTAATCTGCTTCGAACCACAGCAACCCCTCCCAGCTGATGGCTCCGCGGTTTCTTAGTCTCCGAAGTCAATAGAAAGTGACATGGTAGATCAGTGGGCGTTCCGCTTGGGTAAGCTTCGATAAAGCTCCCTTGAATCACAATCAGTACTTACGCGCGATCAGTACCTCTCACCACCCTCCGTGCCAACCCCTCACCCTTCCTCTCCCCTCCGACCCGTCACCCCAGTATCTGGGATTTCTCATGACCACGAATAGACCACTCAACGTGGTCATTGTGGGTGGGCATGGCAAAGTCCCCGATCTCCTTCCCTGTCTCCATCCACTCCCCGCCCTCACTCATATCTCATTTCGCCTCGCCACCCTTCTCACATCCCGACCAAACACCACCGTGACCACTCTCGTTCGGAAGTCCAAGCATATTCCAGACGTTCAAGCGACAGGTGCGATACCCGTCGTTCTTCCACTCGAAGATGCTTCTGTATGCGACCTTGTCGATGCCTTTGCTGCGGCGAGAGCGGACATCGTATACTTCGTTGTTGGGGCGGGGGGCAAGGGTGGACACGAGATGACCAGAAGGGTTGATGAAGAAGGCGCGATCAAGGTATTTGACGCCATTGAGAGCCTGGGGTTGAGCATGGAGGAGCGACCAAGGCTGATCACCGTCAGTGCGATTGACGTCCGAGACGAGAGCAAAGGATACCCGACACGCTATGTGAGTTGTATGGGTTTCTTTCACCATGACGCTGATGTCCATCATCGACCACCCGATTCTTCCTCGCCCGCTCCGACATACTCCCATCAATACTTATATTATTATGACAAAACTTATGCTCATTCTTTATCTTCACAATTCTGATCAGACTGACGACGATATTCAATGGTCAAAACGGATTCGTGCGGCCGTCCCAGCATACATGCAGGCCAAATACAACGCAGACAAGAACCTGGTCTTGCGGACGGGATTTAGGTGGACCATCCTTCGCGCTGGTGTTCTGTACAGCGGAGTAGGAGAAGGGAGAGGGAGTATCGGAAAAGTACACCTCGCCAGGAGTGTCTCGGTGAGTCTATGCTTGATGCATGATGTATAGTGCTAACGTATTGGAAGTAACTTCTGCTCAATTTGGAGTGTAGCGGGATGACGTCGCGAAGACTTTATACCTTCTTCTCGAACGTGAGGACGCACACGGACTGGCGATCGACCTCGTTGGTGGGGATATACCCCTAGAAGAAGGTCTGGATGCATTTATCAAGAAGGGAGAAAGTGATTTTGTACTCTGAACCCGGAGACGATCCCTGATGCTAATGAGAAATCGTGGGTTGGTGATATCAGACAATACTTTCCAGAGGACTTTGTCGTTTGAGTGGTTGCCGATGTGTGTGCAGCTCTCGTGTACGTCTGTGAAACTCGTACTGGCATCGTATCATGAGAATGCATCAATACGTGTACCTCAGTCAGATGGATATATTTCCGATGGCATTTACGAGCACCCAACCTATCTGGCTTTTGTACGTTTCTACCATGTGGTACTTGTATAACGCATGAACCCACGTCTACCCAAGTCTACGCATGCGTTCAACCAATTTCATTTCACCATGCGATGTGCGGTGAGCGGTTCGTCCAGAAGTTATCAATCATTACAGTGGGCAAGAAAAGGTCAACAGTATGGAAGCGAATCATGTTTACGTGTAGTAGTTTTCGAAACTGATTCTTCGAAGTCGACTGGTAATCAAACCGCATTCTCATCGTACCTTGAAATAATTAAACTATTCGCATCATAAAAGACGTTAATAAGACGAGCCCGCAACTGGCACATTCCGACCACCAATCAGCTCCTCCCACTGATCAGGGTGTTCACGGCGGTACCTCTCGCTTCCAATCAACAAGGCAGTAATCTCATCTTTGAACCAGCTATCGGGATTCAAGACTTCGGGGAACAAGCCCGCTTCTGTCAACTTGTCCACATCGGACATGAGATTATTGTAAGCCTTGAGCAAGTCGGCGAGCGCGTCTGTATAGCGCGCTCGCATTTGCACGTAGCGTTGAGTGCGTTGAAAATACGAAGTTGTAAGACGAGAGACCTCGGGTGCCGGTGTGGCTGCTCTGGAGCTGGGAATCCGAGATATGGCGGCAATGCTATTCGCCTGGATGGCCTGCGGAGGCTTAGGTGGGGGCATGAGATGGCTCGAAACACCGCTTCCCTGGGAATGACTCGCTGTATAATTAAAGCATGAGCGCAAGTATTTTTAAAGCAGCCGTGGACGCACCAATAAGCTGCGAATCTTGTCGTACCGCAGTACCTGCACCAGCGGCAGATGCAACAAACGAGTTACGCATCACTGTTGCATTCCGGGGATGACCGTTGCGTCGTTTTTCAGGAATAATCTCCTCTCGTTGCCCTGCATCTGTGTCGCTACTGCTAGCTTGCTGCGAGCGATTCTCACTGGCAGCACTTCTCTCTTGTACTGCCTGCGGATGAGATTCCCTTTCCTTACCCTTGCCCTTTCCATTAGAGCTTTCACCGCTTGCTTTGCTGCTGGCATTACTGCGTGCAGTATTCCTCACGCATTTCTTTTTCTTCACCCTACACCAGATGCACGATATGCTATTGGGCTTGATCGCGCAAATAGTGTTTTGATTGTCTTTGCAGGCATCGCACTGGCCGTTACAAAGGATCCATATGATCCAATATATCAGCGATCTCCGACTGATGCCGACAATTACTTAAGAACTCACTCGATCTTCCGCTAAATGATGCTGGAGAGTACCCTTGACAGATTTCGACTTCCATACCTTCTCCGCGGCGCGTTCCACATCATCCGAAGTAGTGATACGTCGCAGCTTTGATTTGCGATGATCATTGTTGTCTTCATCGTCCTCGCTCTGACCGTCGGATTCTCCATCGACGGACTCGGAACCGTCTTCCTCGCGTGAACGCTTCTTAGCCGTCTGAGCGGTAGAGTCAGAAATCGCCGCGTTTCCGCCCGCTGTATCCTCCGAGATTCCAAGCTTTTCCAGTCTCTCTGCGAGTTCGACGTGGTCCGGGCCTTTCTCCTTGACACGCTCGCGCATGCGCACGACAAACGGCTCCATACGCTGTATAGCCTTTTGACGTAGATCATCTTCCTTGAGCTTTGCCTTCGTCCTGATGACAGAAGTAGTGGCGGCGGGAGTGGCGGCAGAATTCTGTGGACCATAAAACCAATCCAGCAACCTCAATGCGTAGGGCAAGGCTTTCTCGTTACTGAACGATGGGTCAAACCTCTGGTAGTCTATCTATGTATAGTATGACGCTGTTAGTAAGCCAAGGCATTGTTTATTGGTATGTAAGTATAAGTGTGCTCACGATCGCATTGTAAACTCCTGCGACCTGCCCGTGATGATCACTGGCCAGATTCGAGACGACTTTAATGAATGTTCCGAGGGTCTTCTCAGATTCTGGAGAAGGTTTGTTAGCCATAATGCTTGCACAGTCGCGTTCGAAGGTGGGGGTTTGGGTTGAAAGACTAACAATGGACTACCGTGGGTGATTGATCCTAAATCGCGACGCGGAGAACTCAGTGAGCGCTTAGCAGTGTATGGACTCAGTTTCTCGCAAGCCTTGCGGCCCTTGCCTTGTACGATGGTGCATGATAAGCCAAATCATAAGCGTGCAAGAGAGCCTACCAAATAGCCGTCCTGAAGATGTTGGGCCCGATTTCTCAGGGATAACCAGAGTGGCCGTCCTCGCTGCCAGGCAGTGCCACCAGTCACTTGAATTCATTCCCGCACCCCGACAAAGCACGCATGTGAGCTAGCTTCGGTATTAGTCATGCAATGCGGCTGGTCACTCTAATGTGAGAGAGGACATACTATTGCTATCAAAGCTACTGGATTGCTTTGAAGAATGAGTGCATTCAAGTTATCGACAAAGTCAGGAGTCCGACGACGGTGGCAATCGCAACTGACGAGCGCGTGGCTTACTAATCAAACAATGATCGCAGATCGTCACTGCGGCCCACTGCCATTCGTATACTCAGCCTGGGGCTGTCACCATCCCTCCTATCACCAGTCGTAGTTCAGCTCAGTATTTCTGTAAAGCTTGAAGATTTGCGTCTTACTCTCAAACGTCACCTACTCGCTCGCCTACCCGCCGACATGAGAGGAAGATTTGACCATCGCGGATGATTGTTCGAAACCAGCGCAGATTTCAGAATGCTCAAGTACTTGGTACATCGAGACTTCCGCACCAGATGGGCATCGTTGTGACGCATTTCAATTGACATGGTACTATGGTGAGCCATCCTTTATCTACGTGTATTGGACACATCAGCTGCCCCACGCTTCGGGAGTACTTTTGTGAGGAAACCGATCCTTACAAAACATTATCAGATTGCTCTCTGAGCCGATGTCCAGTTCTAGGGTTATGCTAGATAGGGCAATAAAGAACCACACCTGTGGCTCGAGTTGTGCGAGGTCGTTCGATCGCGAGTTGCCCCTTCACAATCTAACTCAACGCACACTTATCGCGAGTATATATCCACCTCTGTAAGTCTCCGTCTTCTTCTATCATATCTCTCGCCCTGATCCATCGAAGAAGTCACCACAGTATGGCATCGATCTCTGAAAACCGCGCCGCCCAATTCCTGGTTCACGGTCCCAGTGCCACTCACGATGAGCCAGTCGAAAGCAGCTGGACAAGATTATCGAGGGTCATTCGCGGAGTAGATGAGCGCAAAATAAGAGATTGTAAAGAGGATATCGATACTATCCTGGTCTTTGTGTGTACTCGATCTATGGCCTTGCTGATGTATTTCTGATGTAGAGATAGGCTGGTCTTTTTTCAGCAGTAATGACTGCGTTTCTTGTAGAGTCGTATCAGACACTACAGCAAGACCCTATGGCCACCATTGTGTCCCTTCTTCAACAAATTGCACTCAATGATTCCGGTGTCGACGTCCGAAATACCCAGATGGCTGGTAGCTCTTCACCACAGCCCTCATTCAACCCTACTCTTAATGCTCAGCGTGTAAACGTGCTGTGGTTTATCAGCCTTGTCCTCAGCTTGGTAAGCGCCTCGTTTGGTATAATCGTCAAGCAGTGGCTTCGTGAATATATGGCAGGAGAGTACACATCCGCGCAGGCTCTTCTTCGCATTCGCCACTTCCGCCACCCCGGATTGTCTCAGTACAAGGTGTTCGAAATCGCCGCTATTCTCCCCCTGTTACTCCAATTGTCTCTTGCCCTCTTCCTCGTCGGTCTCTGTTTCTTCACTGCCGACGTGCACTCATCTATCGGACACACTACGGTCCCTTTGGTCGCCGCATGGGGATTTCTCTTTCTCGCCATCACCTCAATTCCTATTTGGGACCCGGTCTGTCCCTACAAGACGCCTTTCCTCACAACGCTCATCAATGTCTTGCGAAGACATCTGTCGCAGCATTCTATCTACGACGAGCACAGCGCCAAGTATACTGACAAGAGCGACATCGACATCCTTCTCGACATCGACTCCACACAAGCCGATGATCAGCTCCTCAAAGGCGTACTGTGGGAGGCCCTCCAGCAGGCCTGCCCTCAACCTGAGGATATTGCTCGATTCCTGCTCAAAGTCATTGGACACAGAGTCCAGGGCGACATATCATTGCTATTACGGGACGGGTTCTTGGACTTGAACGTGCTCCCTCGAGACACTTGCATAATCATAATGGACATGGTTGCCGACCTCGTCTTGCTCGAGGTTGAGCAACTTTCCCCCAGTGCCTCTCGTAACATATTTGAATCTGCACAACAGGAACAGACATGGAACGATTGGCTGGAGTACAGCGTCTGCGTACTATTATCTAGCGCCGAAGTTCCTCACTCGAGGAAGTGCAACGAGGTATTGCACGCCTGTCTCTCTGATGGGCGGCATCATACAATCGCACACTTTATCCATCGCAGAATCGATATTCGCGGTAGGGAGATGCCCGCTTTCTATTCTGTCATGCGTCGACTGGGAGGAGCACTCGCACTGATAGGCGATCCCAAGCTGCTAAGCACAATAATAGACGACCTCTTCCATTACCAGGCACCTCCTGTCCTTATCCCGCGCATGCCTGACGCCCCAGATGGTCAGGCTGAATACGAGATTGAGGTACCAGTGAGACGTTTACCGGAGTGGGCGCCGTTTGTTCTGGAATTTCTTATTCCATGGCTCAGACGAGTAGAGGAGACCGGCAGATGGACGTTAACGGATCGTATCTTGCTTTGTGAACTATTCAAGGTCTCAGGAAGAACTCTTGCCTTTGTACGAGCGCAGGTGATCAAGCTCGTGAAGACTTTACTCCTGTCCGAACGAACACAGAATGGCGAAATCATCTCCCAGATCGCTCTATCCAACGGCAAGATCTGGAGTGAGGTTCGCATAACTGCGCAGGAAGTTTTTATTGAGGCAGTCATGGCTGCCGATACGTTTGGTAAGCCTACACGCGTACACCTGACTGTCGGCTCGCTCATCCTGATGCTGTAGTAGATCGTTTCGAGCTGCTATGTCAATTCAATAAACGCCTGCAGCTCGAGTTAGAGAATCTTGCGTCTCAGCAACAGACGTCTATCCCTCAAGGCGAAACTAAACTAGATTTCGCCCTTGATCCTCTGGACTGTTGCTGGTTCCATCTTCGTTTAATGCAAAGAATCCTCAATTCAGGCGGCGAGGTCGAGACGAAGCATGAATGGCAATGGAAGACTATCTTTGCCTCACTCGTGAACCACATGAACCTCTACGCCGCCGTTGTAGGTCAGCCTCTGGAATCAGAGAAGATTGCAATCAGGTGCCTCGAGCTTATGGACGAGATCGAACCAAGGCTGCCGTCACAATCGACGCAACACTCTCAGTCGATCCTTCACGACGGCTTCAGCTCTTCTTTGCTTCAGTGGTCCCCTTTCACAGACAGCTTTGTACAGACACTCATGCGATTTGTGAGACAGTCGAGACAGGACTGGCGCGTACAAAGAATCCGACGAGCTCAACACACAAGACTTCCACCTCTCCCGGCACGCCCCGTAGGTACTCCATGGCCTATTGTCGCGCTCGGTACTCCGTTCAATACACCATGGCAAGGCACAGTGCTTATCCCAGACCAAGATCCCGCGCCTACCGATATTCCCAGACGCGGTTCTGTGGCGGCACAATCTGATGGAGAGAGTCCACCTACCCCACTGACCTCCTTCAGTCATCCATTTGAATCACGGCCGTCCAGCAATGCGAACCATGGCGCAATCTCCGAAGTTGGGAGCCCCGGGCATCAGGAGGTCATAGCAATGCAGGCACATAGCGACGACGTTATTCCCACTAACTACACTCCATTTGACACAGAAGTCCAACAACAATCAGAGTCGGTTCATCATGATAACGACATAAACAAACCTTCCATGGCCGTGCCGAACGTATTGGACGGTATGGTTCGCGACAGAGATGAACGCCCGTTTAGTCGACTCTCGGACGCCGTTATACCAGAGCCAGTGGTGAGTAAAATATGCATTGCAGCAGAAAAACTGCAATACTTACTGGTCAACGATTATTCAGTATGACTCCGAACACGACCGCGACCACTACTATCCCCCTCCTCCACCACTCTCTCCGCCCTCATCTCTTCCGAACGTGTATGATCTTCCCTCTGTGGAAAACGGAGCTTCCTATCCATATAGCGCCTTCGCTGCACAACAAGTATATGCACCACGACCGCTCATGGCCAATTCTGCTTTTCAGCCGTTATTGCAACAGACCTATCGATACCCTCAGCCTTCGAGCCAATTTCCAGACGGTGTTTGGTGGAGTTTTCCCCAGTTTCAAGAGACCGTCACCACCTTTTCGCCAACTTTCCCTGACTGGTCAACGTACGCCACCGACGGGACTCAGCCGCCACGCACTATGCCTTGGCCACAGATGTTCATGCGGTACCACGAACCGGAGCCTGTCATCCCGACAGGCGATATCCAGAGTGCTCCTCCCGTGCAGGCTATCGATCTTCCTTCTGGAATGGACACACGTTACATTCACTCGCCTTGGAGATATCCAGCATCTCCGAGCGCTGTAGAGAATAAATTCGCTTTTCCATCAGCGCAAGTGACGCCAGAATATCACAATGAACGAGGAACGGGGAAAGTATCTCCCAGAGAGTGTCATAGTGACCTGCACACTCCTGAAATAGGGGGAGACGTTCGTCCCCTGCGTTCTGCGATGAAAAAAGTATCGTTTGCGGAAACCGATGACGGGGCTCCAACGATAACACCTCCCCAGGCTGCTAAGCCAATTCCAGAGGAAGGCGAGGGGTTAGTCGATTCTACGTGGTCACAAGAGCCTGATCACATCGCAGGAGTACATGCCAGTGATGGTGACGAAGAAGAACAGACGATCGATGAGGGGAAAGCTGAAGGGAGAGGTGGTGGGAGAACCAGGCAATCCTCGGATGCTCTCACATATATGGAGGAAGAGGAATGGTGGGCACTACATAGTACGCATTGGTAGCGATCATGTCACAGCTAGCGCTCGCGCAACAATATTCAAGTTGATCTTATGAAGCAAGAACATATTAGTTTATCAATATGAAGCTGTCGTTGTGCTGTGAGCGTGAGGTACGAGTATCCGGTATACGGCTAGAGTGAATGAAAGAAAAACATACAATCGATGTTCACATTAGACGGCTTCTTCATGACCCAGCTCGACCGAGTTGTGAGATCCTTGCCGCACTGAGATGCGCTTACGATTGGTGGGATCGCATAACTGCCAACCATGTCTAGCTACATGAAGCTGCTAGGTATGATTTACTGTGACTATTTATCGTAATCCATTCATGTACGTATAGCAGCTATTTGGCGAGTAGCGAGAGATGAGAAACTCTTTAGATCTAATCTAATCTACGAGGCAAGAGACCGTGGGAATACACAGCGGCAGAGTCCGCGGCGCTTGATGCGGTAGCCCGACAGCGCAGGCACCGACATACTCGTCGTCGAAATCGCTGCTAACGTCGCCCCGCCCGACGGTCTCCTCAAAACAACCCACAGCGGTGCGTACCTACGTCCTTGCTCTGCCTCTATGCGAAAGAACGGCCAAATTTGAAGGCGGCGTTGGAATGGATGGCTTGGACCTCGTGTGGATGTACTACAGGACGGCCTTGACTGATGCGTGTTTTCCTTGCTTAACTTAGGTCCACCACCATGTCCTCAAAACTTCCGTCTGTCCTTGCCGCTACCGACGAGGAGATCCAGCTCTTGCTGGCTGCTCAGTCGCACATAGGAACCAAGAATGTTGACAAGCAGATGGAGCCATACGTCTGGAAGAGGAGAGCCGACGGTACGTCTCCTTCTGCATCCCCTGCAAACCACGTCAATGTGACAATAGAAATACCTACGCATTTTGCTTCATAGGTGTGCACATCATCAACCTCGGCAAGACCTGGGAGAAGCTTGTGTTCGCTGCCCGAATCATTGCTGCCATCGAGAACCCCAGCGACGTGGTCGTCATCTCTGCCCGCCCTTACGGCCACCGTGCCGTCCTCAAATACGCTGCCAACACCGGTGCCCAGGCCATCGCAGGTCGTTTCACCCCCGGTAGCTTCACTAACTACATCACTCGCTCGTTCAAGGAGCCCCGTCTGATCATCGTCACGGATCCCCGCGTGGACCACCAGGCCATTCGCGAGGCTTCCTATGTCAACATCCCCGTCATTGCCTTCGCCGACACTGACGCACCTCTGAAGTTCGTCGACGTCGCCATCCCCGCAAACAACAAGGGTCGTCACTCCGTTGGTCTTCTTTGGTGGTTGCTTGCCAGAGAGGTCCTCAGGCTGAGGGGCACCATTCCCCGTACCCCCGATGGCTGGAGCGTTATGGTGGATATGTTCTTCTACCGTGACCCTGAGGAGGTCGAGAAGCAGCAGCAAGAGGAGGCTCAGGCCAAGGCTGCTGCCGCTGCTGGTGTCGAGGCTGCTGAGCCTGTCGCCGACTGGGGTGCTGCCACGACCGCTGGTGGTATTGATCCCACACTTGCTACCGAGGGTATGTGTTGTTCCCATTCATTAAGAAATAGTATGCTCATCTCGTGTATAATGCAGGTCTCGACTGGTCAGCAGAGCCTCAGGCTGCTGGAACAACCGACTGGGCAGCTGAGCCCGCTGGTGGTGCTGGATGGGGTGCGGACGCAGCTGCGACTGGTGCCGGATGGGACGCTTAGAGCCAGCTCGCTAAGCGGCGCTCTTCAGCATTTTTCCTCGATTACTACTATCATTACGCACCTGTGGCCATGCTATGTTGCTCGACTCCCCTTCATGTTGTTTTTTATAGTCTCGCGGTTTTTGTTCCTGCAAAATTCATGCGCAACATGCAGTTGTGACCAAGGACATTACTCGTCGCCGAGTACATGCTGTACGCTGGTTTTCGAGGCACATCGCATGCACAACAGATGAAAACCGGCAGATGGCGCGATCTCAAGATCTCATGTGTAAGACTAAGACCAAACATTCCGCTTTGCCAAACATCCCGACAAAGTTATCTTAACTTTTAACGATCATCATGTTCCCGCCGAACACCAATCAATCCGCACTTATCGATGCAAGCCAGCATGCTAACAAAATAGATCTCGTCATTCTCGATGGAGGTTTTGTATGTCTTCCTATATCGCCTGGGGTCGGTTCTCATTAATCTCATGCATTTCGTATTTCAACTTTATCTAGGGAACAACGCTCGAGACCCTTTTCTCGCAAGACATCTCCGGCCCTCTCTGGTCTGCTCGCCTGATCGATACCAACCCTAAACTTGTCGTCGATACGCACGTTGCTTTCCTTCGCAGCGGAGCAGACGTCATACTCACCTCAACGTAGGTATTAACTACAGAGCTTTTATATTCATCAGCGCGCCGTTCTCCTAGATTATACGAGTGCTGACTATTATCCATACATCAGTTATCAATGCTCTTACTCGACTTTCTCTCGGGCAGGCTACACTCGCGCGGACGCAGAGGTCAACATGCGGAAAGCAGTGACGTTGGCAAACGATGCGCGAGACCGGTACTTGACAGAGCAGGCTGGGTCTGCCTCCACTGGCGTGCCCAAGATTGCGCTGTCTCTGGGATCATTCGGTGCGACCCTTCCTGGAGGAGAAGAATTCGGAGGAAACTACCCTCCACCGTATGGGCCTCCAGGGATTGGAATGAACACGTTCTCCAAAGGCCAATCCGACTCTGAGGAAGCATCGATTCGGGCTCTGGCAGAGTTTTACATCGAGAGACTGCGTGTATTCCTGCCTGTGTTGGACAGCGTGGACTACGTCGCTTTCGAAACGGTGCCTTTAAGAAGGGAAATTAGAGCCATCCGGCGGGCGATGAGCGCGTTTCTTCAAGAAAAGCGGGCAGCAGTCGACTCGAATGGGGATATGGGCATTGTAAAGTGGTGGATCTCTACGGTGTGGCCGGATGGCCTGTACCCAGAAGTCAACCAGAATAGCGAACGCGACACAAGCGCGAAGGACGTGGTCGAGGCTCTGTTGGGATCGAGAGAGGGAGAGGCGAGGCCGTGGGGTGTAGGCGTTAATTGTACTTTTGTTGATCATCTGCCTAGGATTGTACGAGAGATGGAAGATGCTTTGCAGGACCTGGAAGGTGCTACTTTGTCGAGCCAGAAGGATAGTCTGAAGGAAAGAGAAGACGTCACGGCATCAAAGCCTTGGTTGGTCGTGTATCCGAACGGCGGGGATATATACGACGGTCATACTCAAACTTGGATCACGAATAAAGAAGGGAAAGGAGAACGATGGGCCAATAGGGTATGGAAGGTTGTAGAAGGTGCAATCGAACGAGTATTATGGGGAGGTGTAGTGGTTGGAGGTTGCTGCCGAACTGGACCTGACGAAATCAGCGGACTCGTGGAATTAAGATCACAAAAGGAACGATCTTGATAGACAAGCTCGCAGCGAGCTCCAATGAATTTGTAACCTACTAGACGTGGACTGACAATTTCGTAAATATTACATCGGCTACGCCCGGCCACTGAGTATCGAAGGTACAATGTCCGTAGCTGATTCCCAGTGCTTGGCTGATCCACTAGCGTAAGTACCATTCCGATGCCGTATACTAGTAGAAAAATGCGCACCTGTAGGTTCCAACGTAGCAGGGTCGACATCCCAATAGTGCGAGTTGTGCTTGTCATGCGCTTCCGGATTGGGGAATGGATGCTCGTAAGAATCCCGGCATACGAATCGGTACATGCATCCAACGTGTGGCCACATGTCTGACAAAGAAGAGTGCTGCTCAACCACCTTTCTGAGAGTGGGATAGGAGTCGAACACAAAGGTCACGACGCGCAGTGCACAGCTATGCTCGAGTTGTTCGCGGAGAGAGGCTAGATTTAGGAGCTCGGGCCCCTCCTCACGACTATCTTGAGTAGGATACTTGATTATAAGAAGAGCACCTAGAACGCGCAAGGGTTTTGGAGAGCCACGATTAGTGACATCGCGTACGGGCGACCGCCAGTCGCAGAAAAACTGAGCGGTAATTGAGGGAGAATCGGGGCCCATATTCGCTCGAAGTCCGAACACTGAGAGTTCACCTGTTTCAGATTTGACTGTGAAACAAATTGCTGTAAGAACAAACAATCGGAGATGAGGATACGCCTTACAGCTGTGAAAGGTGCAATGGGATTGACGATTACGTTCTCCCTTGGAACTCAACCCCAGATAATAGTCACGGATAGACACGAGGGAAAGCAGAACCAGCTGTTGATCCCGGTCAACAATCGTATGTATGGGCGAATCCGAATACATTGCAAAGCCTTGCCAGCAGATGAGAAAGTTATCCGTGCAGCCGTACGCCTCAACGCGTATCTCCTGGCGGCTTCGTGAGGTCGGTATAGGTCGTAATAGGTAGACTTCGCCATTGTCGCTCCATGTCACAGAGTTGAGTCGAATATCTGTCGCATCGCGAAAATGCTTGATATATTTGACGACCTGGATGAAGGACCGCACGGTGATTCGGCCTATAGAAATTGACTGGTATGCAGTGACGGCGGGAGTGATACATGCGAGGTTGGTAGGTCTCCAGTGGGGAGTGTCGAGCTTAGAGGGAGGAAATCCGGGTGGGGCAGGGCCTACGATACGCAGGCGTCGAAACTTCCTGGAGATAGACGGAATGTACGCGATGTCGAGAAACGACTTGGTATTTGTTACGTAGACTTGGGTAGCGTCGATCGACCGGATGAGCTTGTGGATGGGGATCAGCTCTTTACTCCCTTCGAGTGCATATTGTCTAAACGCTTGCGCGTCTTCGAGACAATTTAGTGTCAGCACTGCGTCCCTGAACATATATTTTCGGCACTGGTTGGCCCAATAACGAGAAACCAGAGAGCAGCTCTGGAGGGCGTAGCGTGGTGTGGCCTTTTCCAGCTCGATTTCCAATTCGAGGTCATCGTACTCCTCGCCAGCCCTGGACTTCGCCTTGTATAGTGCCCTTACTTGCTCTGTGCGATCTTCGTTGCTGGCATAATATAGAATGAAAGGGAACAGCTCTGGTGGGATTGTGGCACCTAATCCTAGCGGCTCAGCCATATCGAAGTTGAACATGAGGAGGTCGTAGATCAATCGAGCCTGGCCACGTATGCTCTCCATACTGTCTACCAAAAGTCACCGAAGATTTCAATCCGCAATACAGACTACTCACTAGAGGTTCAAGCGTGTGTCGATTGCTCTGGTTTTCCTCAAACCCTATGGAAAAGCGAATTCCAGACTTTCTTCGTTGCTGACGACGTCAGGCCAGGTACTGGTGGATTTTGTAGTGGGGGCCACTGTATAGTGACGAAAGAAAGCGATCTGGCTCGTGGCTCAACATCAGATTCAAATAAAGCACAAACATGGACCTACCGATTGGCGTGCTTCCGTAGCATGACGATTGCCCGCAGCAGCGCTAGCTTTATAGCCTGAAGTTCGGTTTAAGTCCGTTTATCCATTGCAATACTTAGTTGGCCACAACTTCAAAAGACGTTGTCAAGCCACAACTTGTAGTCATTGTTTAGCAAAACGGCCATTCAGGCTCGCATCAAAATCAACCTAAATGCAGTAGTAAGGAGACAAAGGTTGCCAGTTGCACTGCGATTTCAACGACAGCTATCGTCAGCTGAAAGTATTGCGGCCATTATCGCTATTGCCTTCTCACCTCTCGAAGATCTCTTTCTAATTCAAGGACAACTCTTCTTTCTATATGCCTGCGTTAAGTATCAGCGCTCAGAAACACAGCAGCTCTGCCACTGACAACCGAAGTTTGGAGAGACCCGGGACGCAGCGTTGAACAAAGGACTTTATCAATGCATGCTGCGCTTCGTCTAACTTCCGAGATTCATACAGCCCCTGGCAGACTGAGGCATTGTGGTCTGAGAGCGAGCATATAGTAGTCATCGTGTTGTGTGGCAGTGGCCGAAACCGATGAGTACGGCAAGTCCGAGTCTCCGCTGAGCAAGCACCCCTACGCGCCCAAGATGCAATCGGCGTACCGGTACACTGAGGTCTCAAAAGACTCTGAGTCGGAGAGAGAATAGCTTGAAGGAACTTGAAGGCCTTCATACACTGGCAAAGACTTACTACTAGTAGCACTGCTAGGACCTGATAGTAGCGAATTGGCCAGTATCAAGCTGTAAAACTATGTACTCTACAAAGGAGAAGCACTGGCAGGACAGCGAGTTCATAAGCTGTAAGATAGGACGGCACCGTGAATGGACAATCGTCGTGGAGACATTGCCATGGGTCTGTGCGGCCACCGTGATATCCGGGCTGAGGTGTCTCAAGCTTTCAAGCAATCAATGAGTAGAGAGTCGAGACCGAGAATTTAAATGTTATAGTAGCGATGCAGTCAACACTGGTAGTACAGTACTAGAGCCTGAGAAGTGACAAGTCTGTAATATCGCTATAGCCTTGTCATACACTACATACTCGCTTGACTCAGTATTTAGTCGCTTGAAAAAATCGCGTTGAAAGATGTAAGCAAGTAGTATTCACCTTCGCAATCAGTTTTACCTGGGATGCCTGTTCTCGCTGTTCTGTGCTTCAGTGAATGCTCGCTCGGCTCGTGATGGTCGTTGGAGGTTTGAGTCTCTTGTCACCCTCCGGTGCACTATCTATTGAGTCCGACTCGGAGTCTACTATGACAGATACCGGCGTTTCTGGGTCTAGGTGCAGATCTAGATACGCCTCAGAGACGTAAAGTCGATGACCGGGGTTGTGGGGAAGTCCTGAGAGTCCTAGCGAATTTGTATCGTGAACAGAGTGAGCGGATGTCACAGCAGAATAAGCTGAATCTCCCGCCGCGCCTTTAGGTTGGTGACTGCCAGTGGACCACGGTTTATTAGAGTCCGAGTCTTTCGCTAGAGAAGCTTTGTCGGAATGCTCATCTCCATTGTCGATATCATTAGGTGGCTCAGATCCTTCGCAGTGTCGATGTGTTATCGCGCTTGGGTGCGCCGGGCTACCGTTCTCAAGCTGCCAGTGCTGTCGACTCGAGTCCACTCCTAGTTCACTGACTCGGCGATACATTCGACTCGGATGGTCATAGGTGGGATCTGGAGTGCTCGGTATAACCAGACGGAGTCTGTGCACAGTAGGCCTCCTCGAGTCTGAAAGCGTCACGGCGGCGCTTGATTCCTCCTGGGCCGACGGTTGATCGTCCGGTAATAGTAGCGTGGCCCCTTCGTTTTTGACACCGACAATACTAAATGACGGGACATCGTTCTTGTTTGTCACAGGGACTAAGTCCAACTGCTGATCTAATTCTTCCCAATGAATGCGCATGGCTGGTGGATCTCGGGAACGGAAGAGTGGGTGCAGTGCATGAGGGAGGCCGACAGGAAGGGGAACAAAGCGTGGCAAAGCGGTGGGAACTGGGCGTTGCAGAAGGGGGACAATTGTATTTATGAGCTTCAGAGCTTCATCTGCCATGTCTTCATATTCCGCGAAGTTCGATTGAAAAGCATATTTCATCTCTTTCAGAGGTGGAATAATTTGCTTGAAAAGACGGAAAAATGACACACGAAGGCCTTGACCCAGCTCCTGCTTGATTAAACAGAGATCTGATAAGATCCGCAAATGAGCGACACATATGAGGACAGGATCATAAGTAGTGATATTGAAGTCGGAGAATGTTGTTTGACTGGAAGCCTTGGACGAGGAGGCTTCTAGGGACTGGGTTAGGTGATGTAGTATTCGAGAACACTCTGTATGTGTTATGATGTTAGTCCCACGTAGTAATTGGTGACTTGGAACATGGCGTACCGTAAGATTTGAAATGCTTAAGCACATACTCATAGGCGCGATAAGATGCGTTTCTGATCACGGTCATTGACGCTGACGAATCGCGTCCGAAAGCGATCTGCCAAAAAACCGCCTTGCCCTCTATTCCACTGGGGGTTGGCGACAAAACCAAACTCTTGACCAGCTCCGCAGCTTCCCGAAGTTCTCTGTGTTTGAGAACCTCTTTCAGCATAAAGCTGTCGCTGATTGTCCAATACCGTGTCTTCAGATTGTTCGTCGCAGTGAGCATGAGGCGCTTCGTATAGGAAGTATGGAGGAACTCGCGATGAGGTAGAGACAACGATTGCACGTTATTATTCCCGGGATAGTGTATCTGCGATGGTTGCCAAGGTTTTGTCGGTTCATGAGGCCTGTCCAATCGTATTTTGAAGATCTGCTCGAGACGTGTGAGAACGATGTCCGTGCTCCAGCCCAGTAAAAGCGCCTGCTGCAGCCTTGACAGTGCTGATAGAAAGTCATGGGGACATGTATCAGCAATGGCATGTATGATGCGCAATAGAGCATTGAAGAGCTGGTCATAATAAAACCAAGGTTTTAAGGCGTCGATGACTTGCTCGGTACAGTGCTTGCTACCTGTTAGCAACAGTAGAATGCATTTCTTTAGCCAGCTCCCAGTGTCCGGTTCAAGGCGTATCGTATGGCCCGACGATTTGCACAACGATTCTGCACAGTGAGTGAGGAGGGACGCTATCATGTGCATCACCGCCCTATAGACATCGTCCGATGATGATATGAGCTTGTCAAGATCAAGAAGTGTGATTACGTCAGAGCTACCGTGACGTGGCAGCCTATGTCTGACCGCCGACAGTAGGAAATCACAATACTCCTGAGCGGTGATGTAGCTCTGTGCAAAAGCGTTCGGTAGAGTAGTCAGGATGCTGTTCTCAGGCCGAATAGCGTCCAGCGCCAACAACGTGATAACCTGATCTCTACCAAGAGGAGGAGGAGTGATATTGGGCGTGAGTAGCTGCAGGAGTAAATCATGGTATTGAAGAGGGGCATCGAAGAAAGGGACCAAGGGCCATTCAAAAATAACGGAAGGACCGGTCTGGCGATGTTGTTGTTGAGGTCGCGTGTCGTCGTGAGGTATGGCTGCTGCGCATAGCTGGCGCAATACCATAATCAGCGGCTCCGCCAAACCTTTCTGTAGTGCCAGCCTCAGAGGGCCGCTGAGTCGCGACAAGAGTAATCGAAGACTGGATGTATCTGATTGCATGTCAGAGCAGAGCGACGACAGTAGAGCGGTGTGGCGGCCTCGTGAGATGTATGACATCAAAGCGTTGTTGGTTTTGTCGGAGTGGGAGAACCTGGAGGTAGACAAGAGGACGCGCACGAGCCTTTCAAGCCAAACATCGCTCGAGGAATGCCCTCGGTTTGGGTCCACCGGTGGTGCTGCTGGATATTGATAGAGCTCAATCTCCACGACCTCCGTCACCATAGATATCAGCGTATGGTATGTTTCTTCGGGCAGTGGTCTTAGATCCAATAAACCACGCGAGATTTCTTTGGATATATCGCACTGCAGTCTATTCCCGATTACTACCAGGAGGAAGTGGCAGAGAACCGAGGGCTTGGTCCTACTGACTTGAAGTATTCTCCACATGTCTTTCACTAATCGATCATCGGCGTCACGGTGAATAGCGTCCACTGCGAGAATGATGTTGAGGTCGTTTGTACTATCGTGTACAACATCTTTCTCTCCATGAGCGCGATTTATTGACTCCACCACCCCGTTTATCTCGCGAGTTGTTGAACGCGACCGAAAGTCAAAAAAGGTAAGATTGAATCGCGATGTGAGGCCGCAGTAGTGAGGCCAAGGTTGCAGCGACCATTCACGAAGGAGCTTGATGGGAGCTTTCAGGAACGGTGTCTTGTAAGGACAGGCGGGGTCGAATACGGGAAGGAAACAGAATGCGGCGAAGAAGAATGCCCAGCCAGCAACCAGCGGGATTGTAGCGTATTCCACAGTTTTGTGTACATGGGCAGTGAAGAAGCAGAGCCCGGTGAGAAAGAAAGCAAGTGACGCTTGTAAAAGCAGTGGAAGAATGGCCGCTATATCGAAGACACGCCATTTGTGAAGCCCCGGATTACGAAAATGGCGGGTCCTCAAGCGGGCTTGAGGCGACGTATAATCTCCTGCGAGATACTCGCGAAGCCATTGTTTAACAATGATGCTAAATGATGCGCTGACCAGGCTGAGGACGAGGCTCATAAACCATAAAATGTTCACCCGTTGCGCGTTAACCGGTGGCTGAAACGTGGATGCTGGCGAGCTCTTCGCAAGACATGTCTCAGTCGAATCGCCGTTCGAACCCGATTGAGTGGCAATCTGTTGTAGGAGAGAGATCATGGTGTCTGTGGGGGCTGGGAGCAAGTCGTGATAGGATTCGACGAGAAATGCCGTCACCACGGCTGAGAATAAGCCGGCCTACATGGGAATCAACCAATTGAAACGCATCGACCTCCGAAGCAACTCACAAATACGAGTATAGTGTCGATATCCTCTTTACAATCTTTCACCTTCTCTTCGTCAGCAGTTCGAATAATCTCAGCCATGCGGGTCCAGCCATCGTCCTCGGTGCCGGTGGAGAGCTTCGGTTTGCACTCACGCGCGTTTTTTGCATGGAAGGGATGTTCTTGAGCAGTATCCGAATCCATCCTGCTGCACAATGGTTATATATAAGTACGTTTAATACAGAATAAACCACGATAGCAACTTACCAGGCTCGGTGGTAACGCAGTCGACACGATGGGGGTAAGCGGAAGGAAGGGGAGGACGTGAAAGACACTGGGGTTTGTGAGAGAATGGGGCCATCGTGTATCCTGTCACAACCCGTAGCGCTTTAGGTGATCTTAGAGTTTGTACAGCGCGGGACGCGTCCCTGTCGACACATGCGCGCCACATTAGAACTGCTGACCACCAATGGAAATATGACTGTACTCACACGGGCACGGAGTACGCGTCGTCTCACCTATAGCTCGCGGGACTATGTCGCACTGTTGAGCGCGCAATCCAGATGGAAATCAGTGACTCCTCACCTCATAGAAAGCAGCTACGTCCATGACCGATGTCAGAGCTGTAGCCACTGGGTTGCAATATGAGGTGTTGGAAAGCTCTCACGATTGGTATCATGAATGGACAGCATAGTAGTCTGTATTGCATGCTCTGCTGCGCTTCGACTAAAGCCTGCAACTGGAATGACAAAGCCAAAAGCGCACACAGGCAGCAGTAACTCTAAGAGAGTAGTCTGTCAGCGATTGAGTTGAGGTGCGCGACATAGTAACAACGGTGCATTACTCACGTTGAAGATTATCGAATATATAGGTGCGACTCGGATCCGACTTCCCAGCGTTAAGCGCACGGAACTCAAACCGGCAGCAAGAGTCCAAACAGTTCTCGGATATCATGGTGATAGAACCTTGAGATTATATAGCAGTGTCACAATGAGTCGACCATCGTGAACATGAATGTCAGTTCCCTGGACCGACGGAAACGACCCGCGAGAAGAAATGATACTGAACAAAGATCCATAGAAAAGAGGAGAGGAGAGATATAGCACAGCTAGTACGCAGCGGTGGCACGCCACCAGAGGTGAGTAATGACAGCAAGTGAGCAAGTGATGATGAGAGCAGGAAAGCGAAGGGGAGTGAGTAATGCTACAGCGGGATCATGCGAGCGTATGTGTTAAGGTCGTGAATTAACAGTCGTCATCGCCATCGTCTTCATCGACAAAGCCAGCGCTCTGGCGGATAGAGTCGAGGAGGATGTCTTCGTAGTCGCCGCCGGCTTCCCACATGGCGAAGCCGCGTAGACCTTGTGACTGGATGAACTTGCCCTTGGCGGCAAAGGCTGGGGCATCGTCGAAGGAGACCATGACTTGGGAGGTTTCGTTGTATACGTACGCCTGATAATCGTGGTATCATATTAGGAGTTGATTCCGGTACGGGCGTCATGTAGTGGAAAATAACTCACAGTCTGACTGCACTCGTCAAATCGGTATTCGATACCTCCCGCAGCGTTAGCAGTTCCGTTCTCGGTCAAGAAACCGCCCTGTATCAACCCCCAGAAATCAAAGTTGCCACCATTCTGAGTAGCGTGCCCGCAAACATCAGTACCGGCAACGTCGTCCCAAGCATCACCGGCAGGGTACTTGTCAGTGTCAAACGTGGGGTAAGCAGTTAGGACACCGAGGTCATCGTCTTCGTCCTGGCACTCGAAGGCCTCGGTAACAGGAACAGAGTAGCTGTGGCCGTAGGAAGCGACACCGAGAACGATTTGGTGAAGAGGCATGCCAGCAGTCGTCCATGCTTTGACGGCAGAGACTGCACTGCCTTGTTGGTTATCAGCGGAGGCGCATGTATCGTTGAGCGGGCTGTTGGGGCCGACGGCGGTGCTCCTGCGTTGTTGTCAAGATGATCATTAGGTGATGTTCCGAAACGCGAATGGTGATGAAAGAGGAAAGAGGAATGGAAAATACTCACCAGTGACCCCAGATGTCGTAGTTCATGATAGCGACGTAGTCAAGCACCTTTGCGAATCCGGAAACGTCGGCCACAGGGTCACCGTCTGGGCCTAGCCAAGGGGAAATGCCTGTAGCAGCAGTGAGGATCAAGTCCTTGCCGACCGGGTCTTGACGGAGTTCTTGCAGGAAAGTGAGGAAGTTGGTCGTATCGTTCGCAGATACAACGTTGCACCCAATACCCTGGTTTGCGGGGGATTCCCAACTAAGTCAAAAGCATTAACTGTGGTTCATGTGAAGCCTTGTGAAAGACACGTACTCGAAGTCAACACCATCAACGTTGTAGGTCGTCTTGAGATCCGTGATGGTTTTCACGAACTTGGTGCGGTTCTCAGCGGTGGCAACGTGGGATGAGAAGAATCGAGAGCCCGTCCAACCACCAACAGAAATGAGGACTTTGACGTCCTGAAGTAGTTAAGGACGTGTCAGTATAACCCCTTGTAGATGCGGAGTAAAGTATGACCTTCTCATGAGCAGTCTTGACGAGATCCGTGAGTACGTTCTTCTCGTCATCGATGTCTCCATTAAGCTTGGTCACCTCCGGGGTTGTTTCACTGGAGAAGAGTTTGTGAGTATTCAAGTAGTGCTGAAGAACCTTGACTTACGCGAAAGAGAACGTCAAGTGCGTGTACTTGTCCCAGCTTACGTTGGCCACGGTAAAGTTCTCTGCGTGCCATCCTGTGTACCAAGCAGCAGCGACCATGTCAACCGTGGAGGAGTTGGCGGTGGGGGTGTCATCGCGAGCAACGTGTCCTGCGAGAGCAGCGGCAGCCAAAAAGAGTGGTGTTGAAAGGAAAGAAAGCATCCTGCAAGCGAGTCTCGAGAGGAAAGAGAAAAGACGGTGAAGATGGCAGTCGCTGTGAGAAAGTGCTCGTATTCACCGCCGCTCGAGTCTTATATTGTGCCCGCCTGATGGTTCGGCGCCACGCTAATCCATTGATCCCGTTTGGGCCTCTGATGCGGTTGTGCAACGGTCACTCGAAGCATTTGTTTCGAATCCTGTGGTACTGCAAAATGTTCAGCTCAAAGTAACATGGATATGAAGGAGGCTACGTGGCTGATCCTGCTGGACATGGACACCGTCGAAGTGTGAGTCGCGTGAATCTCGATTGGGGCCTCGGATCAATATTCTCTGCGGATCAATTTACTCGTTGAGGAAATAAGTAGAGCAGTTTACATCGCGAAAATAATAAGTTTTTGTCCTAGGTAGACATAAATAAAACATCCAAACCTCGCAGCATCACCTAACCCC
>JAXQGN010000391.1:0-30345 GCA_037039805.1 Irpex sp. M6601 | reverse complement strand
ATGCTGAGATAGGTAGACGAGAGAAACCCGGGTAGGACACTAGAGGTCAGCCTAGTCGATCCGTGTTGTCTTGGTTAAAGATAGAACGGGCTGCATCCTCCTTCACTCTTTCGTCTTTTAATAATCTAAGTTGGCACATATGAGTGGAATGAATCCCTCCTGAGACCAATAAAGCACTTACCGGGCATTTATACGGGGATCATCTCCCTCGACTCCCAGCACGGCCTGCGGTGTCTTTGCCTCGAGGACCTAAATCCATTCCTATATCAGTTACCAGCCCAAGTACGTGGATCACAGCGCCCAAGCCAGCAGCCAGGTAGACTATAGCTGAGCGACACGAGCCACCATCAGCCTCCGCCAAGCTCGCAATGAAGTTCCCGCTGAATAACTTGACCGACTGAAGCCTAAGTTCATGACGGACACTCCTGGGAACAACGACCTTCAATTAAGCCAGTGGCAGATCCGCGGTTCGCTGTCAGAGCGGAGTGGATGCGCCGCATGGCAAAAGGGCTGGTGAACACGAGAAAGATACGCACGTAATGATTGTCACAGTGTGGGCAGTACTCATCGCTTTCTTCGTAGTTTGACATGTCTTTACGGAACGCCTTTCGACATTTCTTGCACATGAAGATCATTTCGGTTGTCTTCCGTAGCTTGTGATCCTGAGTCTCCGCGTGGCATTCTGCGCAGTCAAACCACTGCTTGCAGCACGGCGCTCTTATCGAGACTTGGGCGTTGAGGATATGCTTGCTGGAGACGAGAAGACGCGTCGGTACATGCTGAGATGAGAGATGATATGGACACCTGTCTAGTCAAGGATCTACACCCAACGGTAGGGCCTTGGACAGATAGGTCTACTAACCACATTTCAGCGTTGAAGACTTGCGGAAGAGGCAGATAGATGGCGGTGGCTGGTGGTGGTAGGCACGAAGGAGGCGTAATTAATTAAGCGCCCTACTGGCTGAGTTCATTTGCGGGTTTACGTTGGCAGACTCAGCAGTCTCCCACCCACCATTCTCATCGACTCTGGCAGTGGCTGGCAACTAAGGAATTCCCCTGGACATAGGCGTGTGTCCTGGAAACATTCCTGACGTCGTCTCTGTCGACATGCGCTGATACGAAGAGCCTTTAGACCACTTTTAACTCCCACGAGGCGCTGGAATCAACGGACAAGAGCAGCGACAACGCTCTCCACCCGTCGGGATCCTGTTCTCTCCCGACGAACAACCTCCATACCCAACGACCTTTGCACGCTGCGCGTTGCACATCCCGCAATGTCGTGCATCCCCACACCAACCAGAACCGAGTTTACCACCATCGCGAGCACGAGCACCTTAACGACCCTGACGGACAGTGTAACGACAAGAGCACCGGTAGTGACCACTATAGTCACTCAGTCGTGCTCAGATAGAGCCTTGGGTCCTGGGAGCACTACTTGTATTGAGCAGGCTGTGACCGAGGTCTCGACGATACCTGGTGCGTCTGAGAATTTATTTTATTTTATCTATTATTGTGTTTCGGTGTAAGAGAGATGAACACGTCAAAACGGAGCATGCGATTCTGAATTCACCGAAGCAAGAGTTCTCTCCCATTTATCGTATTTTTGTCGAAAGCGATCGCTAACATTTGAAGCAGGTGGTCCAACTACGGTGCAAGTCCCAATTGTGATCGTCTTCCAGATCACACAGGCGTCCCCTACCAGGACACTCTTTGCTCCTTGCACGAACACCGATGGTGGACAGCCTGGCTTAACCAGCCAACCATCGCCGTCAGACTCATCATCTTCCCCTCCGATATCTGAGTCTCTTATGACCACGACCGTCACTCCCGCGGCGACTGTGATAGTTGGCGAGCTTACAACCACACTCCCAGATGGATCTATCGAGGTGGACACGGCTACTTTCACTTCTTCCTTTTCACCAATCCCAGTCGTGATCCCGGCTGTCCCCCTGAGCTCGTCCCCTCCGCAGGTGTCTACAAGCAGCTCACCTAGTACCTCCTCTATCGTCGGACCCGTTATAGGTGGGGCTTTAGGGGGTTTCTTTGGCCTAATCGGGATTGTTCTACTCATTTGGTGGCTATGGTGAGTTCATTGAGCTGCCCCGTCACAAGTGCCTGGTTACAATTCAGTTCTTGTCCACAGGAAGAAGCGAAGAAACTATTTACCCGCCTCGCTCGTATCCGAGAAACTTCCCCGTCATAGCGATCCCCGTTTACCTCAAGGATATGTAGTCGAACCTCAGCGATATGAATACGGCCAAGTGGGCAGTGCTGCCTCGCACATGTCTCATGGCTCACCACCAAGCTTATATGCTCGGTCTTCGCAGTCACACTCTCAATCGCATGCCCATTCTATTAGTGCCGCTCAGCCTTCGCTCGCGGGAGCATCAAGCCAATGGCTCGCTCTTCGACAGAATAGCTCCCCTACTCCCCCTATGTTCGCCCCGACGGCGATTTCGCCAGCTGGCCCGTCGTCTGCCAATCTGCACTCGTCATCTGGATCATCCTTCCCGGGTTATATCCTCCAAAACCCACCTCCTTCATCATTTCCAGCTCGCGCAGCCGCCCGCTCGGGCTATGGTAGCGGTACCGACGATGAACAGAGCTCAGAAGGCCACGGCTCGATCACTTTTGTAACCCCTCGGCCCCGATCGCGATCTTCAAGACGTCATTCTCCTAATGTCGAACGAAGAAACAGCAGACCACACTCTTCCGAGCGGAGAGCTACCACTATACCGACGTTTGAAAGGATAGGGCCTCCTCCCCACTCCAGAAAAAGTTTCAGCGGTGCCATCGAGATTGAGCGCCCTGTACGTCCTGCAGTCCTTCGTCGAAGGAGCACGGATGCAACGCCCATTTACGAAGAACCGAGGAGCCCACTATTTGTTGTAAACCACACGGAAGAGCCATCCGGATCCGAAGCGGAAAACGAAACACCATCCCCGCCATAACTTGGAGTCGCTATCTATTATCTGTTCTCCATCGAACTGTTGTCTCTGTCGGTCTATCGTTCGTCTCCCACCATCGCTTGCCCGTCGTTCGCTGAGGCTCTCGCTAAATACCACGCCTTACTCTCTCTTTCAACATCTCTGTCTCTGACCGACCACTCTGACAAACTATCCCCGCGTAATTAGACCTGTACAGGTTGTAATACCCCCTCGTCACGTCAATACCCTCTGCATCAGCATTCACGCTTTCACACACGCATACACGGACTTCGATGAGATGTATATAGCTAATAGTCGCTATCGCTTTCCTTCACTGTCACGACAAACACGCATTTATGGACTATTATTGTCTATTGCATTCTCGTATTCTACCGATGTTCTATAACTAGCTGGATAATGAATACTTCTCCTATCTGTATACCACTTATACGTTCTGTAGATGGTTCGTGTTCAATTGGTCAGTTGAGGGTCCATGAGTGCGTGTCCAGCGATATGTATGAGGTTCCCAAATACGTCTCAAAGGAAGGCAAGAGAAGTCGAGTCCTCTACCAGGAGTTCGTGGTACGGCTAACTTGCGCTGTATATTTTCTCAGTACGAACATCGGGAATCAAACTGAGGAACCCAGATTCCACATATGTGCACAGAAAAGGGTCTATTGGGCCGATACAGTACATTTTTGGTATCTGAAGAGAAAAGCTCGAAGGGATACACTAATGACTAGTTATACAAGGATGGCCGAGTCGAGTCCAAAATCCAGGTCCGAGAACAGCAGCAGGAATGCAAACATGGGATGAAATGGATAAGCATAAGAAACGCTCCGTGTCCGAGAAAAAGGTGACGATGCCGATACCGTATCTGCAAACAAGACAGGAGGACAACATAGAATGGGAATAACGATAGCGAAAACATGTCGAAGGGAGAAAAGGGCCAGGAGAGACTCATGCAGACGCGTGCGATGCAGCGTCAGACGAGGCTTTACTGTCCTGCCATGCGGTCCACATCTCTTGAAGATCTGTTTCTCGTGAGATCGCGCTTGCAAACTTCAAAACTCGATAGACGTCTTGGAAGTTCGTTGCGAGACCGAGGCTGATGCGTACCACTCCTAGTTCTCGTCCGACGTGGTCTTCAAACTGCCTCATCGTGACACCAGGGTAGAGGTCGTCCATGTTGTTGCGAAGACCCAGCAGTGCGGCGGCGCCACCAGGGTTGCACATGCAGCCGGTGCGTAATGAGATATTCTGGGTGGTAGCAGCGTATTCGATGAAAGATAGTGGGAGCATGTCACCCGATGGCTGCGGGAAAAAGAGATGAATTAATCAATGAAACCCTTTGCTGGATGAAAATTAAGACCACGAGGTGGTGCACCACTTACTGAGAGGAATATCAAGGAGACAACTGAGCCAGTTTCGCCTTGTTCTCCGACCGATCGCAATCGCCGTGAGGGGGCCCTGGAGAGAATGCGGACTACGGGAGTATTTGAGGCCTCATGTCGGATTTCATCAAGGGACTGGATGAGATAATGTGTGAGGATGTTGAGACGCAGTGGTAGGAAAGGGAGGTAGGCCGAGAGGAATCGCAAGCCATCCGTGATGGCAGGAAGGTTGAGGTAGTTGATTGTGCCGTCCTGCATGAAACACAAGTACGTCAGCTGCAGCACTATAGAACAGAGATCCCAGCGGAGCATCTGCCGAGGGGTTCCTTGTGCGTACCTCGAATTGTTCATGTATCTCGGGGTTGAGCGAGTAGATGGTTCCTGGGGCTTGTACAACATCTACGGTACCGCCAGCAAACCAGGGGCGCTCGAGCTTCTCGAGGAACGACTTCTTTGCTATCAAGGCACCTACTCCAGTTGGGAAGCCGAACATCTTGTAGAAGCTGATTGCCATGGCGTCTACCGGGGTGTCTGTGAGTGAGATAACGGATGTAGGCGCGAGCGCAGCAGCGTCGAGAAGTGTATGGTATCCCATAGACGCGGCGTGCTTCATTAACTCGAGCGGATTTTTCACATTTGAAATGTTTGATTGCCCTGTCAACGCAAACAAGGACGAAGCAGGATGGTCGGGGTGATGGTGGCGCGAGAGAACGTCCTAAAGTGTAACAATATAGTATCAGTACACAAAGCCGAGACTTGTGGTACTCGGCAGGCTGGATACTCACAAGGGCATCTGCGATATCCATGCCTCCTGAGGAGGTGGACTCAATATAGTGGACCTGGGCGCCGCGTCTAGTGGCGAATTGACGAATACCGTGTACACTGTTATGCGAGTCGGCGCCGAGGACGTAACATCCATTCTCGGAAAATGGGAAGCTCTCTCCTACTAGCTTCAGTGCTGCAGAGGCGTTTGCTGTGAAGACTACGCAGTAGTCCGGTGGTGCATTGAAGAACGATAACACAGCTTGCCTGGCGGCGGCCGCATGTGTCGCAGAGAGGCGTGATCTATCAATGAACAGGGGCATCAGTCTCTGTCATATCAGATAATACGATACGTACGAGTTGTTTACGGAGTGCGTGTTGCCCAGCACACTACGATGCAAAAAGTTGGTATGCACCCTGACAAGGCTTTCCGGGTACAGTGATCCGCCCATATAGTCGACATATGTTTCACCTGTTCTGTCTAAACGAGAGAAATCACTCCTGCGAAGAGCATCAAGAGTCCAGGTTGAGTGATATTCCGGGTAGGCCTTGATAAAAGTCTTGAAAGCCGCGTTCGCTTTGTCGTCTTCGAGGAGGTCCGAAGTAGATGCATACACGGGCGGGGGTTGCTCATAGCTGTGCTTTTCATCACGATCGAGGAGACTGGAACGCGGCGAGGGATAATAATCGGAGAATGACGAGTCAGAAGCACAGCCCATAGTCAAAGCAGAGAGAATGGTTGAACGCTTGCGACGAACGGCGACAGGGTGGCGGGGGTAGGAATGGGTGAGTGACAAAGGAGGCTTGACATCGGGTACAGTGGAAGACGGAGAGGGAGAGGGAGGAGACAGAGGTCGCGCAGAAGAGGTAGAGTTGCCCATGACGAGGAGTAGAGGAGTTGGAGGGGGTTCACAGGAGATCTTGCGCAGAGCGAGACTGAGGAACTAGGAGAGCGGAACGCAGCCTTTATATGTCTTGATGCAAGTCCCAGCCTGCAGTGGAGCGCGTTGAAGAGACTTGCTGAACCAGTCACAGACCTGTCACAGAACCCAAGCCAAGGCCGAGCGTTTTGGGATTTGTCGCCAGAAAGATTTAAGTCAGAGCCTGCACGGCGGTCGACGTGAGATGTTGGTTTGGACGGAGACGGAAACCTTATTTTTATTACCAAATTGGGTCAAGCACTGCATCTCGTATGCAACCGCCACATCTGACTCCATCGCCCACTACGTCCAGGCATCTTGTTTCCATTGATCCATTTCTGCCAGGGCTGAATGATCTCTGAAAACAACGATGGAACCTCGGGAGTGAGTAATGCCTTCGCCGAGAAAGGCCGTCGAACACTTCGAATCTTCCGAATACATGATAGTCTTTGTCAGTAAGCTGAGCCATCCACTTCAGCCCAGGCTCTCTGGTACTACTGCGTAACAACAGTTGACCGACGGGTTTCAAGAGCAAAATAGATCTGTTAGAGTGGCATCCAATCGCAGTGCAGGATCTACACATACTATGATTCGTGAAGCGGTTACTTGCCATCATAAGCGCTCCGGCTCCCATGCTCGTGGGCGATGCCGAGCCAGCCTCATTGCTATGCAGTGACAATTAAGGCCTTGTCCACTGCCTCAACGGTTCCGTAAAGGCCATGCTTCCGAATGACATTGTTGCTTGCTCGCAGCCCTTCGAACAAGTTGTCTGCTCCCTGAGAACGTCCGGGTCGATCAGGTTACTAAACAAATTTCGACAAGTCGAGACAGATGGCATCGTACCTTCATTGTACGAAAACGCGTATCGTTGCTGTGTCTACAGCTCCCTGCTTCTCATTCCTGCATTCGCCTACCCGAGTATATGGAAAGGTTCCCAATGTCCCAACATCAGAGTCCGGGCTTGAGTATTGAATAGGATGGACTTACTGATACATCGCACTTCCATCGCAAACCGATGATGACGTGCTCACATTCTGAGCGAGCACGAGCTTAGTCGATTTCCTAATAGACCATATCACGGTCTTCTGGTGCCCTGTAGTTTCTTGAGAGCATTTTATGGAATGCGACAGGTAGCTGACCTCCAATCCTCGGAAACGTCTGTTAGCTCCAGCTTGCACTTTGATTTCCGATGGTTCGTCCAAACAACGACCCTGAATAGTAGGTCCATGAAGAACATCAGCTACGATTGATTGTCTTCCTGCTTCGCGAATGCTTTGCCAGGACCACATCGATTCTGAAGGCGCATGTGTAGCATGGCGACCAAGGAGTTGCGCACAGATGACGACCGTTGCCAGCTCAAGTGCCTCGTTCCAGGCACGTAGATTCACACCAATTGTTCGTTTCGCGCGGAACCGCGAGGTTTACAATGTCGCGCTGGAAGCAGGTCGTTGAGACAGCAAGTGCAGCCTGCGTGAGGCTGTTCAGAGAGCTTCGGTAACCCCCTACGACAAAGACAAAACACTCTCAATACGGCTAAGGCAGCAAGTAAGACAAGGAGCTGAGACTCACACGGGGAGAGGAGTATTGAATGCTGCTCGGGACAAATACCAGAGCGGAAGAAGCCACATCAACCCGTGCACATTACGGTCCGTTGAGCGCTGGTTGCGTACTTCTCAAGAATACGGGAGGAGTGATATTTTCTGTCAACCCAGGGAAGAAGCAGCTTCGAACGGCAATGTCCAGACGCATGGACCCTTTCCAGGTACAGTCAGTGGAAGTGCTATGTGATTGAAGTGGCCATATTCGGGAAAGAATAGTTCTCACTTTGTGAACCCACAGAGCACCTAAAATAGCGCCCTTGGTGGTGAACGTTAAACGTCGAGCGATGAGCATTGAATATTGATCGATGATCCTCGGCCTGAAGCTGCCGTAGGAAGACAGTTCTGTCATAGAGCTGAGCATGCCATATCTCAGTTGAGACTCGCTTCAAGTTCTAGTTTTGCAAAGCAAGTCAGAAATCAGCTACGAGTTGCCACATACACTCGCATGACCCGTAAGTACAGGCGGCTTGCTGTACACAATAGCTAGTCTAGAAGCTGTCATGTAACGTTTAGCGGACGTTAGACGGTTGTTGACATTCACGAACTTTGCGGCCATAACTCCAACCACCTCAAGCGAAGCTAAACTTATCTCTCTCTTCAAAATTCAATTGATTATTTGTCCAACCTTCTGTCTCTCGTTTTGGTCCCCTTCTGTATTGATCCAGTGACTGTGGTGTGTGTCAACTCATACACTGCTTTTCGCGGTTTGCTGTCGCCGAGCACTGTGTCTCCTAGCTCCGATGAAATGATGCTTATTCAGTCACTTATATGTTCAAGTAGAGGATGGGAGGAAAATCTTTCTTACAGAACTTCCATATTATGGCTGGGGCATAGAACACCCCGAGCTCTGACAATTGAGCAATGAAGCTTCCGTTCTATCTGCCTGGATAAGTATCGACTCGTAGTTGGAACTACACTTCTGAACCTGTCCAGCTAGCACGGTCAGTAGTTTTGCCCAGAGCTTCCCATCCATCTGCAGAACGCTTTCCATAGCCATCGGTGATAGCTAGGATTATGGGCGACAATCCTAGGACGGACAGCATGATTGCACTGCTTCAAGCAAGAATGAGTATTTCGACATATTCACTAGTGACGAGAAAAACTCATAACCTCTGGACTATGATACATTCTACATTCGAAGGCCGTATATTCGTCTCCGAGCTTGCAGCAGAAAACCTTGCAATCGAGGCTGTCGCAGTATTCATCATGCGATCGAGGTTCGAAGTTACACGGGAGATCCACTCCTTATCTTCTTGTCCAAAAAGGCAATAATTGGCCGTCAGCATCCTAGGTCATGGAAGATGACACATTTTCACAACGTACCAGGCCGAAAGCAATAGGAGCAAGGTCGAAAACAGCTCAGACCACTTACATGATCGAGGGAGGTTAGCAAGTTCAACCAAGCGTTGCGCCGGCAGTTCCCACTCTCAGTTCCGTAGCAATTCAGTTCAACTCTGATCAAACCCAGCCAAGTATCGAACCGATCCACACACAGGCGCTCAAGCTTCAGGCGCGCCGACAGCCAGCCAGAGTGACCGTGTTCGATTCCTGCAACGTCCATATTCCATATTACAGGCTAACTTGCTGACCATCTTCAACGTCCTGCAATGTCGACAGCTCACAGACCAACATGGGATCCTGCTCAGGCTAAGGACGTGAAGGGCGGGTCTCGCCAGTTCTCTTCGAAGGACATGGCTGCTCACACGAAGCTGAAATTCCGGTATGTACAGTCGGCGGCACTGGCGTGGTTCATTATTATTCACTCTATTTAATGCAGACAGCCGGGGCAAACCTCTACAGCGGAGGTAGCCAAAAGAGATCTCCGGGCTGAACTCTTAGCTGCAGAGGCAGAGGCAAGAGAGAAGAAGAGAAAGGCTGAAGGCAAGCCTGCCTTGACCATCGAGAATGGGGCAGCTGCACCCGCAGAGGACGAGGCTAACAAGAGACGGAAGCTCCTACAAGAGGCATTGGAGATGGACAAAGATGACGATGAGGACGAAGATGGCAGTGAGGCTGGCCCAAAGAAGGCCGAAGGTGGGGAGGAAAGTGTCAAGTGCGTGCGTGATGGAGGTCATTGACGGTCTACTGACTTCTTACTGTTCAGCGAGGAGGACGAGGATGATGACGATGACGACGAGGATGACGACGAGGATGAGTCTGCGGAGCTCTTAAGGGAGCTTGAGAAGATCAAGCGTGAACGAGCAGAGGAGAAAGAGCGACAAGAACGGGAACAATCTGCTTCCTCTGCGGCCCAGCGGGAGGCTGAGATTGCTACGGCGAATCCTTTACTGAATTTGGCTGCTGCTCTCGGACAGACACCGAATGGTGTGAATACCACTGTTCCCGGAACTTTCGCTGTGAAGAGGCGATGGGATGACGGTACGTGCATCCATGTATGCACGTTGTTCTTAATGATCCATATCACCATGTTATATTGCAGATTTGATTTTCAAGAACCAAGCTATGAGCAGTCGGGACAAGGACAAGTCAGGCCAATTCGTAAACGACCTGCTACGAACAGAGTTCCACAAGTGCGTTGTTCTGTTCTGTTGCCAGGATAGCGTGGAGACTGATTGCAAAATCTAGAAAATTCATGGCGAAGTTCATCAAGGTATAGTCAGCTTTTCCATCAGGATGTACGCCATACTTACGACAATTCATACAGTGAACCTTTGGCAGTGCGGACGTTGTTGTCTATATTACTTGTACTTTTGGCGTAGAATTGCTTAATGGATCGTGCTTTGCATCACTTGCACAATATCACAAACTAACATACTAACAAACTGGTACACCTGAAGCCTTCAGTGTACCTTGAGCTGTATTTAGTCTTTGAAATTGAAAAGTGAGCAACACCACAAAGCTTCAGGCCTGTGGCCCTCTGTGGCCACAATACGCGCTTAGATCTCCCCAAGTGATAGGCGCTCATTACTTCCAAAGTGGAAATTTATGCGATTCCAGTCCTTCATTTCTTTCCACAACCTGGCTTATACTGGCCACCTGCGCCTCCGATAACATTTATTTATAAGCAAGCAAGGTATGGGACACTTACATGTACAGATTACGGTAACCCTGATTCGTGAGCAGCAACCTAAGGGAGCCGCTCAAGTTTAAGTAGCCCCTCATGCGGAACCTTGCTCTTGTAGGAACAACGCGTACAACTATTCAGGATGATTCGTTCGTCTCTACAGTTACGATAGATCTCGACGCGAACGTTACATACGTAGCGACGGAACAACAGACACCAGACGCGGACGTCACAGTGCAAGTGCGAAAAGTACAGGCGGATGGGGAGTACAGGGAGGTATGTGAAGCTATCCATGATTACCCGGAGACAGCTGGAGAAATGACTCAAGTGAGACGAAACTGCTCCTAGAACGATCCTGTAGTGACAAGCTCCCGGTTTCAAGCTTACCTTGCATCAAATCCTTGGTCAAGTCCGTATGGGAAACCTCATGAGATTGTGTCGTTCAAGTTGCTTCTGGACACTAGAACACTCGTTTTTGTGATGCGTGGCGGAGACATTGCAACAGCCCCATTGGATGAGGACGCTGTTACGGTACGTCCGTTCCACTGACCACGGTTGAAATTCAGGGATTCTCATTTGTCGTGAAGGTGGAAATAGTGGGCAACATCGATGCCGGCATTCTCGCCGCCAGCTGGTCCCCGGATGACTCCCTGCTAGTGCTAGCGACAGGTAAGCTCAGACGTACGTGCGTTTCCCTTGTATACTCAATTTGTTGCGCAGGCGATGACAAACTCATTCTGATGACGTCTACTTTCGACGTTGTCTCCGAAACCGCTCTGCAAAGACAAGATTTTGGGGAAGGTAAATTGATCTTGAGCTATAATGAAACATCAAATCTTATTGTTATTGTAGATGCACCAATCAATGTCGGCTGGGGCTCAAAGCAAACCCAATTCCATGGCTCCTTGGGGAAAGCAGCTGCACAAGCTCCGAAACCATCCCTTGTGGGATCCAGCCCAGATGACGACGAGCTCCCCCGGATTAGTTGGAGGGGTGATGGCGCATACTTTGCCGTTTCATCTCTATCGCCCGGAGAAACCAAAGCTCGCACTCTAAGGATATACTCGCATACTGGTATTCTTCAGAGCACATCCGAGCCAACGCCTGGGCTGGAACACGTTCTTTCATGGCGACCTTCCGGCAACTGGATAGTCAGTACCCAGAGGTATGGATTCCCAGGAGGTGGAGAAGGCCGGGCAGGAAGACACGATGTCGTTATGTTTGAGCGGAACGGCCTGAGGAGGCTCGATTACAGCATTCAAGATCTCGCTTCAGTGGAAGCCAATCTTACTGAGGCTACTCCACGAAAATGGGCGTACCGGGTGAGGGAGGCTAGCTGGAGCTCCGACTCGAATATCCTCTCCCTATGGATAGAAAAGGACTCGGGGGACGTAGGTGGGTCAAACGCTAAGATGCAATGGTCATCGTTTTAGTACTCATGCAGTCTTCTAGTGCAGCTGTGGACCATAGGAAACTATCATTGGTGAGTACCTTAGCTTCAAACGTTCATCAAGCATGGACAGAAAGGCTTGATTGACGCACCAAGCTAGGTATCTCAAGCACGAAATTACGGCTTCCAGTTCCTCAAATGAAACAATGCTGCCACGCTTCACGTCTGTCATATGGCATCCAGAGGATGCTGGTGTACTCATCCTGACAACCCCTTGTAAGTATATGCACAGGTCTCGTGGGTGTCACAAATGAGATAATCATATCGCCTGGTAGCCGAAATTATCTACAGGAAGTATGTTTGGGATACATTCTCTTCAACGAGTCACCCCCCGCATGACTCTGGTACAGTTGCAGTACTTGATGGCTGTACGTACTTGTTTGATTTTCTATTCATATCTAGCCTCTCATTGTCCCTGAGCAGCCTCAATCCTTCTCACACCGTTTCGGACGCAGAATGTCCCTCCTCCCATGTCTTCTTACCAGCTGCCACTTACAGCACCCCCTGCGAACGCACCACGTCACCAGTCGCGTATACCTATCCATGTGGCATTTTCTCCGACTCAAGACGCTATGGCTGCGCTCTGGGAAACAGGATATATTGAGTTCACAGATCTTCGAACACGGCTAGGTCCGGGGCGTGGAAAAGTCATGGATCCCGTCAAGCTTTGGGCCGGATTCGTTGCTGGCGATGAGCGCACCGCCTCACGCATTTCGGAGTACCGCCAAATACAAGTACTGACAGCTAACCGTCCCGGTGAAGACTCAATAAAGTTTGCGGTGCTGGGATCTCCGACAACGCAAGATGGCAAAGACACGATCACGATTGTCGACATTGCGCAAGGGAAGATCATTGAATCTGTCAGCATCGACTTGCCGCAGCAAGGGGGTCGGATGGTACCTTCTGACAATCAGGTATGGTGGCATTCCCCCGACGGTGAACTCCTCACAGGTTCGTTGTTGACTTCGCTATCGGTGCCTCGATAAACTTTGTTGATATATTTCATTTTTTGTCACAACATGAAGTTGACAAATCGACAGAAACAGCACTGCCTGTGACCACCTTCAAGGAATTCTGCCCGTATACAAGACACGTAGATTCACCTACGCTCCTCATCGGTCTGACTTCCTCATCGCATCTCTATGTTGCCGATGACAACGGAGCTTCGCAATTGGTCGCAACGAACGCAAACTCGTTTACGGTTGCTTCTGAACATCTCGTGTGGACTTCTACAGAGCATTTAGCACACTTTGCTCCCCTAAAGACACTGCACGCCTGGCTTACGAGCTCGCCTTCGGAGCCAGGTCGGTCGGCTCAGCCTGAATGGGGAACCAGAAGGGTGGAGCGTGGGTCAAGAATCGTTACGGCTGTACCAAGCACAATGAGCTTGGTCCTGCAGATGCCCAGGGGAAATCTGGAGACTATCAACCCACGACCGCTAGTGATGGAGATCGTCAAACAGGATATCGATTGGTGCGCGTGTTTCTTTACGAGGCCTCCTTTTTGATACTTATTTTACTAGTCGCAATTACGCCAAGGCGTTCTCTGCCTGTCGCAGACACCGAGTCGACTTAAATGTTTTCGCGGAACACAACAAAGACGATTTCATTAGTCACCTGCCAGAATTTTTAGAACAAGTTAGCGACGTCGACTATATCAATTTGTTCCTTACAAGCATTGGGTACGTCCTCACAACACAGCTATGATCTGCGCTAACTGCTGTACCTAGTCAAGGCATATTACCTGACGCTGTCGTTAACGAGCTGTGTGACGGTATCCGCGCAGAGCTCGAAAAGAAGGACTTGAAGACGTACATCAGCTCAGTGTTAACAGCTCATGTGATGAAGCGACCGTCTGATCAAGAAGCAGGGCTTGCATCACTGCTTGCTCTCAGGGGTGGGTCAAACATCATATTGGTGTCACACACACCGACTTACTTCCCCTTCTTTGTAGAAACAGAACCACAGCTTGTTGAAGACGCAGTGAAGTATATCATCTTCCTCGTTGACGCTGATCGACTTTTCGATACTGCCTTGGGCATGTACGATTTCTCCTTGGTGTTGATGATCGCACAACATGCTCAGAAGGTACGGAGTGATTGGGACTACCTCCTATCTTCTTCATCATGTTTAATGTGTTCCTAGGATCCAAGAGAGTACCTCCCATTCCTGCGAGAGTTGCGTGCCATGGACACATTTTACCAGAGATTCAAGATTGACGACCATCTGAGGCGTTATCCGAAGGCTCTTCGAAACCTTAGCTTGGCTGGTGGGTATCTCCTTGTATACCCCTGTTTCCCATCGTTGACATTGTGTCGCAGGCCCTGAGCGTTTGGAAGAAGCATTTTCTTACACCGAGAAGCATCAGCTTTATGACAACGCTCTCTCTATTTGGAAGGGTACCGAGCATTACAACGTGTGTGTTCCCATGCGCTGTGTTTCCGACTACTAATCAGGTGAATGCAAGGCTGTCCTTGAGATATATGGTGACTGGCTGTTTGAGCGTCGTGAGTTCAAAGACGCTGCCTTCGGTACGCTCATAATTGGCTCTTCCATGTCTCTGCAAGCCATCTGACCACGCACGCAGTCTTTCGACAAGGCGAGAGGTATGCCAAAGCTATGCTGGCATACGAGAAAGCTCTTGAGTGGCAGGATCTTTTCGATGTCGCTGTTCAGCAACAAACCTCTAACGAAGATTTACAAGCTACGGCATACCGAGTTGCAGGTAAAGAAGCTTTTGCTGGTTGTCACAATCCACCGTACTCACTCAAACTGATCTCGTATAGAGGACCTTTCATCGAAGAAGAGATATCAAGAAGCCGCACGCGTGTTGCTAGACTATGGCAAAGACGTTAGAGAAGCAGTTATTGCTCTTGTGCAAGGCAACCTTTTCTCAGAAGCTCGCCGGATTGTTCGTGGTTTCTTTCATCCATGAACTGCACTACTTGACGGATATTTCTACGTCACAGATCACGTTAAACGCTCTCCCAGAGTTGTTGGAGGAAATCGTCCATCCCGGCGCACTGGAAAGTAGGGGGCAGATTACTGAAGACCTCACCGAGATGCGTGAGCAACTCCGGAAGCAGGTCGCTCGTGTTCGCGAGCTACGAGTGAAGAAAGTCGAAGAGCCAGGTAAGTTTCGCCCTCGGAGGAGTGATAACTAAATGCTCATCTAAACTTATAGATGCATTCTACGGTGCCGAAGATGTCGATCTACACAATGTGGACGTTATGACTGACGTGTCAATGGCGCCGACGGCTTTCACGCGATATACCGTTGCACCATCTGCGATGTCAAAATCTTCCTCAAAGTAAGCTCCCCATTCCTATTTGTCTAGAATGGCATACAAATTTTTGGTGCATCGTAGACGATCCTCAAGGTCAAAGAGGAAGATGGAACGCAAAGTTGGTTCAGGAAGAAAAGGGACGGTAGACGAAGAAGAATACCTCCTACGGTCGGTAACCAAACTCGTCACACGGTTCAATGCTACCCAAAGTACGTATCATCTCCCATCCTTACACACGGCGCAACTCTAACCATGGCGTTCGGTCCGTTCTTCCAGCCGACGCCGCCCAACTCCTCCCTCATCTCCTCCAACTCTCTCCGGACCACCACGCCGAAGGCCTCCTCCTCCAAGCCGACGTCCTCGCCTTCCAAGAGGAGCTGAAAACAGCCGTTGAGGAGATATGGACAAAGTCCTCTCTGGAGCCGGAGGAAGGGGTGGAGACGACGCCCGAGGGGTGGGCTGCTCGGATGAAGGAGTATGAGAGGCAGAAGAGGATCGACCCGTTGGAGAAGGTTGCGAGGCCAGATATCGGGAAAGAGAGTCTGGGTCAGAGGATGGGGGAGGTGTAGGTTGACATGAGGTGCTGCAAAGGCGAGGGATGAAACGATGTCCAGGGAGTGTATGAATGCATCGAAATTTGTAACACAGTGGCATGTATCCATAGAACTGCACAAAATCCAATACATTGTATACTATACATACATGAGGGACACACGTCGATTCGTAGATATCATAGTCCAGGTCAGATCGGACATATATTTGTACGTGGCTCTCCAGCCCGTCCTCTCAATTGCCTAGAAAACTATCAAGTTTCCCATCTCAACGGCCTCCCTTGCTCCGTCAGTCAGCCCTAACTCATCCGCATCATACGGTTCGGCGCCGAACAGCCTCCTAGCATCAAGGCTCAACTTTTGAAGATCCTCTAGCGTAGGCCGACCGATGAAGTCTTTCTCGCCGTCTCCTCCAGGGAAGTCAGGTGACGGAAGCCCCTTGACGAAAGTCTGCAGCTGGGAGCGAATGTAACCCGCGCTATGAAAGTTTGAGTTGAGGACGCGGAGATCTATGATGAGTTTGGAGGAGATCACGTACTTTGGCACGGTAAAAGGTACAGCTGGGATGTACAGCACACTTGAGTCTCCTTTCCCGTTGTGTTGCGCTTCGACTGCGTGTACAACGTCGCAATGCCCTATACATTCAAACATAACTCAATCAGTTCGAACGTTTCACTTTAAGATGACAACGAAGATACATACAATAAACCTGATCGCCGGGTTCCACCCTTGGTACACTCGTCACCGACTTCTCCAACCTCAAATGCGGGTGCGTGCGTTCCGTCAATACCTGCGCCGTGAGTTCCGACCCAGGATACTCCGTCCCGTCGAGGTTGAGTTCCCAGTGCTCGAAACCGAGAGGGATATTCTCTCGTTCGGAGGACGGTCGGAGGCGGAAGAAGGGGCGGAGGAGGATGTATGCCATGGTCAGGTTGAGGAAAGGGATGACTCGCAGAGTTCCTTCGCCGGGTCCTGTCGAGGAAAGGGATGTCCAGCCTTGCCAGGGGCGGAAGACTGAACATTGGCTCCTACGGCCGCACGAAAAACATGTCAGACGGTAGAAGTGGAGGCGTAGTGGTAGTACTTACGGTCCGTTATGCAGATCCGGATTTGCCTTTATTCTTAAACCTGCATCGAACAACCAATCTCTTTCTCTCCATCCTTTCTCACCTTCCTTGAACAAGTTCTCGTAACACTTTCGATATCCCTCGTCTTCCCACCTCTCCAGGCTTCCACCGTCAAGATGACATCCAAGCACGAATGCGGACGGTCCTGGAGGTCTGATGCGTAGGCGGTCAAAATACGATAGAGGAGTCGTCAGAGACACCAGTGCAGGGTCTGACGGGGTGGAAGAACGGGTGTGCCAGAGCGACAGAAGCGTGCGTTGCGTGTTGATGAGTGCCGGGTGTGAGCGAGCAGCGATTTGGGCAGGAGAGTTGTAGAGCTCGTAGAAGACGATGTTATCTGCTGGAGACCCTGAATATACAAGTTAGAACGCTACTGAGTATGTTTGGAGACAAGCGGCGTTCGCCTGTCACAGTAAAAATGACTGATTGTATGCGCACCTTTGAGCTTGTCCTTGTTTATTCTGGCGTACTCCAGTATGGACTGTTTCCAACCAATAGCTTCTTCAACGGGAACTCCACCTTTCACGATAACCACACCCGTACGTTTGATGTCGGTGACTTCCTTGTCGGATAAGCCTCTCACGAAGGAGTCGTAGCCAATTTGCGGTATAACCTATACGCATATAGCCAAGCAAAACAGAGTTATTCATATAAGCTTCGCATTCCGGGGACGTTTGCATGGTTCCTGCACCACATGCAATCATGGAACTCACGTTGGACCCCTTAGCAGCAACCTCCTCCGTAACCTTCTCCAGCTCCTTCAGTACGCCTCTCCAGGTCTCGACCAGTCTCTCTTCATCTTGACTGTTCTTGATGATCTCCCTTTTCAAGTCGGCGAATTGTTGGGGTAGAGGCGGGGCAGTTCCAGAAAAGTCAAATGTATCTTCGATGGTCCCTGTCGGTACTCTCTGGCTTTGCACTGCAGCTCCCATAATACCGCGTACGCCTGTGGGAAGACCGCATTGCCGCCACCCAGTAGACTGCACATACCGCAGCAGGCGACGAGAGGGGTTTACTAGAGAAGATCGCATAATTGAAGCAGATGTTCTGTTATCTTGTCGCGCTCGTCGGGGCGTTATTCCACAAAGACTTTGCTCTCCGGCCTCGATGGTCGTCGTTGTCGTGCACAGCGACAAGATCCCTGCAAAACAAACATTGTGAGTAGGAGATTACGTGACCCACGACTGTCTGCGCTCCGTCTTCCTTGAGTCTTCCTTGCAATTGTCGTCGTGATCAGCTTTCCCAGGCTTTGCTGTTTCTCCGACGTTCTCTCGCTGACCCAACACTTGCTGCACAGATATAGAAAGTAATTGCTACCACTCGTCTTGTGTCCGATATGGCATACCTGCTGGGATGTCTCTGCAAGAATACCTGCTATTGACTACAGATGTTCATAGTAGGCAGCCTTTTGTAAGCACTGCCACGCTCAAAGATTTGCGGCCTCCTACTACTTCACAACTATTGCTTATCCTGGAGGCGGGGTGACATAATCCCCTTTAGGACGGACCGGAGTCACCGGCATTTACATTCCTCTCCTCCATTTTGAGTCCCTGCATATTTTGATGTGCAGTGTGCACAGCACTGTGTACTACCGTCAATAGCTGAGCGCTGATACTTAATTCACCCAGCAGGACCGACGACCATCACCAAATAAGAAGAGAGAAATCAAACTGAGTATACTAGCTGCATAGACTGTACAGCTTCCAGGATCGCAACGGTGAACGAAACACGCACTCCCAAACTGTATACAGTCGCTCTAATTCTCTGACTCGGTACTCGGGGTCGGTACTCAAATTCATCGCAAAGAGCCAGCAACAAATTACCATCTGATGATATGCGTGATTCATTGGTCCACGATAGCTAGATCTCTATATACTGCGTTTGACATTTGACGGCAGTTGTCAATGGATGAACATTGGATGGGAGATGCAGAGACGGGAAGAACAGGAAGAGATGGAAGGAAGGAGATGCTGTATGTATAGTTACACGTAATAGTACTTGTACATTTGTCGATGGGGATGAGGGGAATGCCCGGAGATTCAGAATACAATGCATGGGTGGGCCTCTATGGCATATGGTGGAGGCGATGGTAGATAGGAAATAGAAAGAGGGAAAAGAAATAGATATCCAGGCGAGGGCAAAGAGTCGATAGATAGGCATGGTACACTCGGCCTGTAATGATGCAAAACAGGGCCGACTGTCAGCCCTGGTTTGCTAGGAGACAAAGGAATACCGACGAAACTCACCTAGTAATCCCGAAGATGAAGATATTCCCGATGAAACGACATAAAGGACAATCGTGAGGGTCTGGTAAAGACCGCTAGGGACGAAGATGACAGAAGGCAATCACGACTCATGGCCGCAAGCCAGCGAGCCTCGCGACATAGCGCACGCTGTTCCTAGTCAGAAGAACCCTGTCAGTCTCATCCCCATGCACGCAGAAGCGAAAGAGTACGCACGCGTCAAGCCCATGGAGGTCAGGTAGTCTGCCGAGGTAGATGGAGTATCCAGCAAAGGCAGCCACTCCGCATACGACGGCCGCGACGACAGTCTTGCTCGTCGTGCTAGGCTGCTCCTCCTCTTGGAAGCTGGGCGCGACACAGATATCGTCGAAGGCGCGCATCGTGATTGGTAGATGGGTTAGGTGGTGTGGGGATGCTTTGCGGCGTGGGGTGAAGCAAGAGGTAGGTCTATATAGATCGATGAATGACTGTCAGATATGACAGGTACCCGTATACGGTATACGCCAGTGAAGACGTCAAGAAGGATATGTAGATGAAGAAAGATGGAAATGGAGAAGGCGGAGAAGAATGCAGAATGGGATCGCAGCCTCGCGCATATATAGGATTCACAGGACGCGGCCAAGACGGGCGTGCACGTTCTCCGCGCAGGGGCAGCGGCAAGGATCCCAATTCGCAAGCACACAGCACAGCTCTATCCATCTCGTCAATCTTCGAATCAGCAACGTGGAATGGACACAGAATGGCATATCGACATCTCGTCTCCTGCCAATGACAGCGCAGCCGAAACTGAATGCAGCAGGCAACAATGCCAATTGATCCTGATCCTAGTTCACCGACACTCCTCTCCCCTCTGCTATCGTAGCCTGGAGGCTACGTGATTGGTCGGAGCCGCTCAGTAAGTGAGCGTCCCTTGATTGCGCGGACCACCGATACGAAGTCTGCAGTACGTATATACGTGCGCTTGCACGCAAAGAGTCCGAGGAGCGGGATGTGCGATAAACGATATGCGGTTGCGAAACGTCGAAACGTTTCGCCTACGCAAGGAATCCTATGTTCGAAACCCAAAGGAGACGCGATAGTTTGCAATATAGACACGCGAAGAGTGCGGGGGTTACGATCTCGTCGGTATGAAAGGAGTACATACCTGTATGGAGTTCTGTCTCCGGGGCGCTCAAACGTCTCGGAGTTTGTGGCCAAAGGAACACACGTACAACAGGTCCCAGGGGGAGAGAGTTCGAGCTTATGAGGCTGACTGAACGTAGAACGCTAGGGCACGGACAGAATCCTTGTTCAAAGCCAACTGCAAGCGTCTGGAAGGTGGGTCTAGCTGTGATTGAAACATGAACGTAAACATGAGTGAACAGAGGGATATGATATGCCTCCTGTTCTTCTGGCGTCAGAGAAATAATATTGGCAACGTACGTGTAGAAGTCTCCTATCCCTGCGTGCTGTCGTATCCAAACAACTAGATCCTACCAATAAGACTTGGACGTTGAGCGTCGAGTCGACAAAGTTTCGAGTTTGGCAAACGTTCAGTTTCCGAGTGGCGCCGCAAGAGTCCGGAGGAGAAAACAGTCCGGGGGAATGCAAATTACTCTCGGATAGCCTGAGAGGACCTGTCGATTGCCCTATTCGGTCTTCTTGAGTTGAGGCTGCACTCGTATGCGATGTTTCTCGATAGATCAGAAAAGCAGAAGTCGACGAGGAGGCTGACAAGAGGCTGGCCGGAGAAGGTGAGGCTAAGAGACAGAGAACGACAAAACCTTCCGTACATCGATCGCGCTTGTCTGCTCTTTATAGATCAACTCGCCCAACCTTCCCCGCCCCTGTCTGTCAGCTCCATTTTCGAGCATTCGAGCCTCCTCAGGCAGACCATATGACCCCGGTCCCACGAAATGTTCATGCTACAGCAGCTGCCACATATGTAGTGTTCACGCTTTGAATCGAAGAGGACAATAAGATCAGATTCCCTGTTGTTCTCAATGAACCATTTCTCCGATGTCCTGAGGTCTTGTTACTTACTGTATGCATATGCCCTCCTCAGGAGGGCTACAAAGTAGCCACACGGTACTTGTACGCATGCTGCCAGCGTAACAAATATTGCTCTTCCAGAGATCATCGAGGCGACAACTTGCAAGTCCATTTTTCACATGCCAGTGCCTTTTCTGCTTGGCGCTCATCTGCTCTTCCATCATCATTCTTTTCAGCGTTGATCATGAAGCTGAGAAATGCACGACCGGTGATATTCCTTACAATCTCAACGCCAATTATTCAGAAATTGCTCTTTGCGCGACGGTAGCCAATAGAAAGAAAACTGATAAAGAATGCTCACACTTTCCAGACAGGGGAGCGCCGCCGGCAGCGTCGGGTACATTCCAAAGTTCTGTTGCAATGCCTGAATTTGATGGCATGCCACTGGCAGAAGAATATGCACAATGCACATTGCAACGCGGCCGACGGGGACGCGTACGAAACCTGTCTACTTAGCACTAGGGCCACGGCCACAGGGACACGATAGGATGGTGAAGGAAAGCCAGCGAGCAAGTCGAGGGCCGTGCCGACTAACGTCTGTAATCAGGGTAAGTGCCCCAACCTTGACTCTGGAAGAGGACTAAGAACCTTCTCGTAGATATTACTGGAAAGCACATCATAGATAGCGAAACATAACTCTATCTAGGGCCTACTTTGGAACGAATTGAAATGTCGACATCCAAGAGCGCTATATGATAGTACGCAAGCTGCCTATCTCTCGACGTATTGGATCCTCTCGTCATCTACCTCAGCGTCGGCGGTAGCAATCACCACTAGGTAATACATGGCAGGTCTCAGCGTATAATGGAAGCTTGTTCTATTGCTGGCTCATCGCGGCATGATTGGTGTGCGGATAGATGTTATCAGTGACTTTATAAGTGTCAAGGACACAACCTGTCTACACAGTAGGCAGTGCCTATGTCCGACATGATAGAAGGGATAGAGGATGGCTAACCTATTTTTACTCAGCGCTCACACAACACGCCTTACAGAGACTGCCGTTTGGTAGATAAACGTTACGTGCTGCTGTTGCCGTCCACCGCAACCTCATGTACATCCATGTACGTACTACACGTACGTACACTTTTCAGCCTTATCATTTCATCTTACAACGATTCTGGACTATACTCACTATATGCGTCCCGTCTATTTTCAGGCACAGTATCCTTGACCCTGAAGTTTTTAACTCGAGTCCTCTACTAGTAAGTGTCGGTCTGCTATACTATTGGTCTACACGTCTTGACTTTGTTATAGCTTCGGGTTTATCTATTTCAGCGGCCGATGAACCTGCGATACCCTGCGATATAGTATCTCGTAAACATCGTTTACAGGCTTAGCAATGGCTGTCCTGTGTACACCGTTTGCCGATGAGTGCTACTGCGGCACCACAGGACTATCCCGCTAGCTCGGACTTATATCTTCGCTCGAAGTACACTATGGCAACAGAACTATCTCTCGGGTTTTGTGCCGGTCACAACTGGTGGCCATGCAGAGTTTGCTATCGCGATTGCGAACGAGCCTGCGGTCCCAAACCACACTTCCTTCCTTTTCAGGCAATGCTCTCTTTTCACCTTCCTCGGCTATTGCCGCAATGGCGCTCGCTCTCACGCTATCCTCCGAGTCAAGTCTTTACAAGCTTCGAGCATGACTCTTGTTGCTGCTATGTACGTTTTCCATTGTGTATGCTTGGCCAGAGCCAATACATGGATCCCATCTATTCCCGAAGCCGGAATTTGAGTCATGGTCTACCGCACAGTTCGCGGGTGACCCACCCCTCACAAACGCCAGTATGGTCACTTCGGCATGCGCTCACCGACTCAAACGCTATCACCACTCATTCGGGCTCCAACAGCGCCGCCGCTCGTCATCTATCCATGTCACTAGTACTCTAGGACTGCCAAGCAGTTCGCAGCGTATACACACTGATACTGCGGTTGATGTGTTTGGGGTCTAGTGTAGTTTACTAGTGTGAGTGCAGGGTATTGTGAATAGACTGTATCATGCCCTCCAGCTCTGACTGTGATGCGAACAGTTATTGACAAGTGATGAGAACGCGAGAACGCAGATTTGTATCGCTGACTGAGCCGATGACCAGCTGCAAAAGTAGGAAATACTTAATGCAATCCATTTGCGATTCGTATGCATACACGGCCAGAACTAAAGCTACAACAACGTATAGAGTCCATATCTCAGACAAAGAAAGGGGTAACGCGTAAGGAAGGACAGGGTACAGAAGAGTTTGATATGCATACGTGGAAAGGTCGGTAGCGCGGTCGGATAGCGGGATGAGGGATCGACGAAAAGTGGAAACGTAAAGACAGAAAGACGCTGCAACAATGATATCACGACGAAACAACAGAATAACTCGCTGACGAACAAAAAGAGACGCACATACACCCTCGAAGAACTAACGACACAGCTTGAACGCTTACGCGAAACCCTGCTCTTTCTCGAACCTCTCGACAGCGCCATCATCATCGACACGGGCGTACACCATAGCGGCCATAGCTTCGACGCTTTTCGTTGACTCCAGGCCAGGCCTCACGGTTGTACAGATTGTCTGCGCGGACGATAGTAACGATGGTTGGAGGAACTTGTTGAGAGTAGGAGGACGAGCGAGACCTTTTTCTACAGGCGCTGGCGCAGAAGTTTCCCTACGTTTACCCTTGCCCGTCTTTCTACCACCTGGGATAGCCGCGGAAGAAGACGGTCCTGCAGCTTGAGCGGACGAGGAGGCGGATGACTCTTGTTCTGGAAGAGGAATCTGATGACGAGTGGGTCGTCCCCGCTGCACTGGGGGTGTACCTGCACGAGGAGAAGCAAAGGAAGTCGAGCTTTCCCCGATCACAGCCGACTGTGAGGCACATCGCCTGTGCGCACCGAAGGCGGGTTTAGAGAGAGGAGCTGCTTGGGGCTCTTGTACCATTTCGCGCACCCAGGTGCTGTGAGGTTTTGGTGAGGCAGAGGGAGATCTGCCCCGACCTGCGCCAGGGACTTCCTTGGGCTTCTGACCAAGCGGGAGGATAGAATGGAGCATCTGATGAGCCGTCGGGCTATGAAAGATCGTAAATACTTGTTCGGCCTCTGTGTAACAATGATTAGGAAATGAAGAAAGTACACACTTTTGGATGGAACCCAGAGAACGCCGCGTCTTCAGGTGATGGGTAGCAGGCTGTGCCTTGAGGTTGGCACCATTGACCGCTATGTCCATCCCACCACGACTTCGGTTCAGGTCTATCAACGACTGCGTTCGGTTCAAACCTTTCGTTGGTTCAAACGATCCTGCAACTGAGACTGAAGATACACTAGCTGGAGACGCCGCGGGCGAGGGGCTGACACCCCTACGACTGATGCTCGCATACGTCTTTTCCGCAGTGTATCTGTGTAAATATCATAGGTCAGCAATCGAAACACTGCAAAGAAGACCACGTACAGTAGAGGTGCATATACCCCTATGAAATTGGCCCGTGATAAGCCATACCCATGAGGACGTTGCGGAGTGCTAGGAGTCGGAGCCAGAGAACTACGCCTTCTCCGATGTTGCTTCGGACGCTTCGCCGCCGCCTTCAGCAGCCGAGCCTCTGCAAAGGACAAGCGATCCCATGCAGCCGCTTGGTAGAGCGCACACGCAGAGTCGTCTGGAAGGATAAGACCATAGTTACCACACACTCTTGAGAAGTCCTGAGCTTGCTCTGCTGTAAGAGAGAACGGCGTTACGCCAACCATAGCCTCAGACCAAACTTGGTCGCATCGTGCGATAGACTCTGATGACGCTCTTTGATGATCCGTAGCGCTGTTCTCCTCCAGGTTCACCTCGACTTCACGGGACGAGGAGGAATCCGAGGACCTAACGGGGGAAGAGGCTAAGAAAGGGTCATCACAGATACTACCAGAGTCGACAGATTGTTGGGTAACAGCCGTAGATCTTGGACATACGACGCTGAACTGCTCATGTAGCGCAACGTTCAGGAGTGTCCAGTCCCAGTCATCTATATCTTCGTCGATGGCCTCCACAGCGGCCAGCTCCTTGCGAATCAAAGGGAATTCCGCCGGCAATGTCGAAGAGTTAAAGACCTCGAAGTCAGGATCTGCTTCATCCTGTGGACTGTGGATATCTTCAGGATTTGTGGAAAACGCACCCCCAAGCTCATGAGGAGTCAGAAGCGGAGGCGACTCGCAGTCCGGGTTGGGAGATAAGACAAGCAAAGGCGGGTCCTCTAGACGCACTGCTGGAGAGTTCGGCGCTGAGATATGCTCTTGTGAGAGTTCTGAATCCTCTATGATGGCAAAAAGAGGGCTACCATGCTCGTAACGAGGGAAGGAAGAGGATCCAATATCTATACCAAGCCCAGAAGAGTCGCCGTCGCAAGTATCAGAGCCCAGTGCCTCATTAGCAAGATCCTTAGCTTGTACACTGTCCTCTGCGCCAGCAGACTCGGAGAGCGTGTCAAGGTCAATCGAGATACTTGGAACAACCAGAACAGGCTCGTCTTCACGGTTGCGACCAGTGAGAACAGATGAGTCGGCAGAGACATCGGAAGAGGTGTCACGGCCAGCGTCGATAGGCAACGCTGCATCTTCAGAGGCCATGGAAGCATTGCTATCGAGAATCTTCGAGGCACCGTCTAGATGAGACACAGAAGCATGGAGAGAGCTGCCCTGACTAGGCTGCAGATCAGCGGAAGGAGATTCCATGGTTGACTGAGGTGGATCTGCCGTTGTTGCAGATGGTGGTTGAAGGTCGGGGCTGGTCGGAGGGGATACGACGAGGCTTATCTCCTGAGCTTCAGCAGGACGAGATTTGGGAGCTGCAAAAAATTCTCCAAGGTCGAACTGTACAGACGGTTCGGATGCAACCCCACGACCAGCATGTTCGGGTCCGTCAGGCTGAAGCGCACCGACGCTCGAGCCACCTGCAGCCGCATCTGAGGCACCGTCTTGAGGCCGAGCCGGAGGGGAAGCGAAGAACTCTCCGAGATCAAACTGAAGAACAGACGGTTCTGAGGCTAGAGCATGCGAAGAAGCGGGTTCCGAGGAGACCTGCGGTAAGGGAGGCACTTCCGAGGTATTTGTTTCTCGAGGCGCGTCAAATTCCTCGTAAGACGAAGTGGAAGCTTCCTGTGCATCGACAATAGCAGTCGAGCTCAACGCTGGTGTAGATCTAGTTTCGGTGATAGGCTCCTGAATGAGTGCTCCGCCAGTTTCAACGCTCAGTGGCTCTGCTAGAGATGAACCGCTTTCCCCAGCGAAGTCGGGGAGTAATGAGCCCTCCTCGTCCTCCAGGTCGTTTGTCACACCCGACACTACTGGAACGACTGAGCAATTCTCGCTCTCAATAGAGTCGCCAGCATGTACAGATCCTTGGTCGCCTGCATAGTTGACCATAGTCATATCAGCAACTGAAGAGAAGTGCCCACGAGAGGACGTCCATCGAGAGAAACCGGCGATGTAGGGATAGAAGACATCCAAACGGGAAATAGACTCGAGTGCAACGCTTGTAGAGCTATTGAGAGCCAGCCGTGTGGCACGAAGCACCGAAATCATAGAGAGCGGTTCTGGAGTTGAGGGAGGATATTCTTTGATCTCTTCGTATTCTTCCGAGAAAGCCAAGTCGAGTAAGTTCCTCTGAGGCAAAGTGGTACACCGCCGTGTCATGTACGAAGAATACAGATGCAAAGCTAAGCGAACGAGGCAGAAGAACATGACAGTTGTAAGCACCAGGATCAGGTACCAGTTGAACCCATACACAGGCGAATCAGGTGGTATCCAGGTCGTGTGGAACCGACTTCCGGTGTATATGAACGTTTCTTCGTCATTTTGCGCGAATTCAGCCGCAGTAGGAGGCGGCTCGGTATACGATATAGTATGAGAGGGAGGAGGGGCAGGGAGGAGATGACGAACAGCTACAAACGAGAGTAACTGTCGAGTTAACCGTCCTAGGCCGAAGTAGTCGGCCAAAAAGGCCAAAATTGAAGAGGTCAGAAATGATACTAGGTTTTCTTTGAGGTTCATTGTCGCTGCTAGGTATCGCAGAAAAATAGAAACGAGAGTCAAGGAGGTTAGGGAGAGAGAACGAGTTGTACCCAACGCCGCAAGAGGAAGTAAGTACTCAAATGATGCGACATATTTCAATCGCCGCGAGTTTTGTAAGGGGCGGGATTTCAATTCTATCTCGCCAGAAGATTACCGCATCATAGTCCTACCAGTGGCTACAGCATTATCTCACCTCTGTTTGTGACCTCTGAACACGCAAATAATCTCTCGGTTCTCGTTCACTATATACACTGCTTTGCGGCAGTACCCCCGCTCACGCTTTCCGCACCTGACGCACGACACTTGATATCAAGATCTGAAACGGTCGGGCGTGACCTTTGCGCGCACAGCATCACCCATATCGTTTACGTTCGACTTGGCCCCATCGCTCTCACAGCCTGTGCAAGCTGTCTCTTTTACTCTTGAACCTCTACCATCTCGACTTCTGGCGATAGAGAAGTCTCCTATCCATTATGTCTGCACGGCGGCAAGCGTCGACAACATCACTATCGAAATATGCAAGAGCCTTTTCCCCCGACTTCTCAGATAACTCGCTTGACTTCTGTAACGCCTTCTGGGGAGCAAACGATGCTGGCGTTGAAGTACTGTTTGCGAGAATGAGGGGAGCAGTAAGGACGACGGAGGAGCTAAGAAACTTTTGGAAAGAGAGGTACGTACATCTTGGTTCGACCCGCCTCAAGGCATTAACGCATCTTAGGGCGGTAATTGAGGAGCAGTATGCCAAAAAGCTAGCTGGTCTCGCGAAAATGGCTGTAGGAAGGGACGAAGTCGGGTGAGTTTCCGTTGCATATCTCCCTCGTCATTGCGCTCATTCCAGCAGCGAGCTTCGCTCATCGCTTGATACTCTGCGCTCCGAAACGGAGAAGCAGGCAAGTTACCACTTGAACTTGGCCCATCATATCAAAACCGAGATCGAATCGTCAACGACCGCGTATCTAAATCGCCAGTTGCATCATAAGAAGACTCAGCAATCCGCAGTTGAACGGGAGTTCAAGTTGAAACAGCAGCAGGAGGCTCATGTAAACAGGGCGCGCGAGAAGTACGAGGCGGATTGCATGCGTATAAACTCGTATACGGCACAAGCTACACTCATGCAGGGGAAGGAGTTAGAGAACATTCAAGCCAAGTTGAAGCGCGCCCAGGCAACAGTTGGCGCCAATGAGCAGGACTTCCAGAAATTCACTCGTATACTGCAGGAGACGACGTTGAAATGGGAGCAAGACTGGAAGACGTTCTGCGACAGTTGTCAGGACCTTGAGGAAGAGCGTATGGACTTTATCAAGGATACCTTGTGGACCTACGCCAATGCCGTGTCGACTGCCTGTGTCAATGACGACGAGGTACGTTATTATTTATGTCCACTGGCGAGATCTTATGTTGAGTATGTTGAGAATGTTAGGCATGCGAGACGATGCGATGCGGGCTAGAGCAGTTTGAGCCTGTAAGAGATATGGCCAACTTCGTACGCACATACGGTACTGGTAACGCGATCCCCGACCCTCCTCACTTCATCAACTATGCCGACCCGAACGCTGCCGTCCAACAACGCCCTACCTCTCGACCTGCGCAGTTCCAAAGAGTGACAGAACGCGCTCTTCCGATGTTCTCCTCACCGCCACCTGAAGAACCACAACCCGATGGTGAGCTGGAGAACACTGCTGGTGTGGGAGCTGGGCAGAACCTCGGTCGCACGAGATCGGCTAGTCGTGCAAGCACTCGGGGCGAGCAGAGATCAGCGGCCGCCATTCCCCCCACAAACGGGCGTAATGGTGCCAGCCGCACTCCAGAACCCCTTGCAGCCCCTGCCGAGAAGACCATGCTGAAAGTTGGGAATAGAGCGTACGAAGTTGACGTAAATGACGACCCTCAAACTCGATCGACATCGCAGGCGGGCGGGGCAAGTAACGGTGCGCCCCCCACAGTTGGTGACGAGGATGCGGATCCCTTGGCGCGGCAAATGCTCGAGTTACAACGCAGCTCTACCCGTAAAGGCCCACAGGGCTCACAACAACCTCCACGCGGGCAGGCTACGTCTCCAGCCCAGGCTCAGCCAACCCAACGCCCTACCCATAACCCGCAAGACAGTTCGTCAAATCTTTCACCCCCACCTGGCGGTCGCGGTGGCGGACCTCCGAACAAAGTGGACTACCGCCGCTCTGCGGAGATAGTTGTCGGAACATTGCCGCCCAGCATCACAGGATCTCGACCTGCATCTCCCAACCCTCCTGCCCCAGTCCTCTCTCGCCCACCGTCAATTGCTGCTCGTGATGACAGTGTCCAAGACGTGCTGAATAACTATCACCAGTCTCTCCCAGGCGAGCACAAAACCGTAAGCCGGAGTCGAGCCAGCAGCTATAGTAATCAGAATGTGCCTTCAACGAATGGGCAGACGACAGCAGGCAGAGCAGATACCATGGCAGGTGTCGGCGCTCAAGGTCGTAGCCCCAGTCCCCAGCCCTTCAGACCACCGTCGCGATCAGCCAGCCCCAACCCTCAAAGGGGAATAAGTCCAAATGCTTCGTCTGCGGCCAGCCCTGCGAGAAATCCTCCCCAGTGGCAGCAAGGTGCACCTCAGTCACAGCCTCCAGCAACGTCTCAGTCTCGGCGTGACAGCTACCGCGGCCCACCCATTTCCGCTGTTTCGGCTGCCACCCCTATATCTCTTGTTAACGGCTTTAACAGGCCAGGTCATGGTTCCATCTCTGTACCGGCCCAACAGATCCAGAGAGCTCCTAGTCCGAATCATGTGGGCATTGCCCTTGACCCAAGCGGTCGTGTCGCTCATGACGAAATGGCTGAGCGATACAACAATGTCCAGAACATGTACCAGCCTCCACCTTCCGCCGCTCCCCCTCCACCTCCGCAACAGGCCCCGTACGCCCCTCCCGCGCAGCAAGGTCCTCAGCGATCACCGAGCTACCCGCCACCGAACCAACCCGGTTATGGTCAACCACCGCCCCCCGCTGCAACTCCG
>JAXQGN010000390.1:0-26140 GCA_037039805.1 Irpex sp. M6601 | reverse complement strand
AGGCAGGAGCAAGTACCATAAAAGGGAAACACTAAAAGAGGCAGCCGGGGTCGGGGCTACCCAATTATAATAAAGATTTACACTGATCCGAGCTCGGCGCATCCGGCGCACTGTGATCCGCACGCCTCAGCTGCCCGTGTGTACGCCGTACTTATGTCATGGTTGTACTCCAGCATCGACCATGCATTCGTATATTCTTCTCTTCGTATCTAAGCTCTCGGGACCTGATACCTATAGAACTCATGACCACCTTGATGCTCAAGTAGCATAGTCAGATGTGGTAAGATTACATTGTCTCGTTTACACTCATCGGGTTGACCGGCAGCTTCAGTGAATACGAATCACGCAAGATCGGCGGCATGAGCATGTATTTTGACGACGTCGTCATACATAGCCAGAAGCCGTGGGTACTGCAAGTCACAACCAGTCCTGGGCTACCGATAAGGCTGTGTTCGAGGGAGTGGGTATAAAAGCGTCTTGGGAAATTTCCCACTCATCGACCTTGACCCGATCCATTCACCTCACTACTGTCGATACCAGCCTTGTGAACTTGAGGTGGACCTCTGAAGATGAGCGCAACGACCAAAAAAATTCCCTATGGTGGGGTGGCATTTTGCGTTCTTGTTCTATACATTTATAGCTGAAGAATGCTCGCAGTTCGACTGGGCAACTCTGGACTAAAAGTCTCTAAGATCATCTTGGGGACGATGCAGTACGGTGACAAACTGTGGGCAGACTGGGTCATCGATGACGAGGAAGAGGCGTTCAAGCATATCAAGTTTGCGTGCGTACCGTATGCGCAGCTGAGCTGAGCCGTAGCTGACAGTCGCTGCGAATGCACCAGGTATGACGCTGGTATCACTACGTTCGATACCGCGAACGTGAGTGGGACCCCTCTTCTGTGCTGATGCGCTGGTTTCATCGTTATCTTGTGTACCCTTGTAGGTGTACTCCAACGGACGATCGGAAGAGATCCTCGGTGCTGCGATCAAGAAGCTAAACCTTCCCCGAGAGGAGCTAGTGATTTTGACGAAGGTCAATGATTTCTGATCAGCTTTTCAGCGTTCATCTTATCGAAAACCCATTCAGGTCAGCGGTGCCCTCACTGACAAACGCGTCAACGTGGGCCGTTCGGGGAAGTCGCCTGAGGAGTTCGGCATAATCAACCAGCGTGGACTGAATCGCAAGGTCAGGGGATGCGGATTCTTGCTGCGGAGACCGCTCCTCTGAAACTTCACTCCCTTGACAGCATATATTTGACTCCGTCAAAGCCAGTTTGAGACGTCTGCAACTAGACTACATTGATGTTCTTCAATGTACGTCGACAATCTGATTCTCGCTCATGCCACGGACTGACCACGGGTTGGTAGGCCACAGGTTCGATTATACGACTCCAATCGAGGAGACTATGCAGGCGTTGCACGATGTTGTCAAGGCAGGCTATGTGCGCTACATTGGTATGAGCTCGTGCCACGCATATCAATGTAAGTATCAGATGGCCTATGTCGACATCTGACGCTGATAAACTTCTGATTTTTGTAGTCCATGCAATGCAGAGTAAGCCACGTTGCGTGACTTGATACTCAAACGCACTAAATTGAGTCAACAGATTATGCCATCAATAACAAGCTCACACCGTTCATCTCCATGCAAAACCATTACAACCTGCTTTACCGCGAGGAAGAGCGAGAAATGCTTCCGACGCTGAAGGTATCACTACTTGACATGAGAATATGCAGGGCGTTGACCGCTGACAAAACGTCAGCTTTTCGGTGTCGGTGTAATCCCATGGTCTCCACTAGCCCGCGGTGCATTAACGCGTCCCCTCGACGATGTCAAAGGAACTTCTCGTGGCCAAACAGACCCGTGAGTGCCACTACGGTTCTGTGCATAAAACTCGTGCGCGTACTGACGTTCGCAATGGAAAAGATGGGCATCAGGATACAATGGGCCGGGTTCCCCTGAGATCCTCAAAAGGTAAACTTCTCGATGGACCTAATACCCTTATCGCTACTTGGATGCTGATGGCTACACACTTCCACAGAGTCGAAGAGGTCGCAAAGAAGAGAGGCATCAATATGGCGCAAGTGGCTGTCGCTTGGACCTTAGCGAAAGATGCCGTCACGGCGCCCATCGTTGGATCGACAAAGCTACAGAATCTTGAAGATATCATTGGTACGTCGAGAGGGATGTAGTTGCTGGTTCGCCTTGTATTAACGCAGTTTCTCGTAGCTGCTGTGGATATCAAGCTCACGGAAGAAGAGATCAAGTACCTTGAAGAAGCTTATAAACCCACCAACGTCTTCGGCCACGTCTAGTTTGCCTCCAGAGAAGAGGCTCGAAATGCAAGAGAGCTTGAAGAGAAGGAGCTGATACCTCGTACTGTGTATGTAGTATCGCATGTTTGTAAGCTGTACTTTTATGCGCGGTCCAAATAAGATGAAGGACTCTCAAAAGTCACGCAAGCCGTTTTATCTACGACAATAGTAGTTCAAGCTGCAGTTATGCCTCGGGCCATTGAGCGCTATGGAATCTTACCAGGATCTGACCGCGGGCCACATACAAAACCTGGATTTGTCAGCCAAAGATCACTAACTGTGGTCATAAATTATACGTCATTGATAACCTGCAGGATCATATATATGAACTTCGTTCTTGATCCACTACATCCATTCACCACTGGATCTGTCGACCAGTAAGTACATCGTCTGACTTACCCTGTGGCTTCGATAACTGTGCAACCGATCGGAATACTTCATAGCTTCTTACTATCCAGCCATGGCTTCCAAGAAGATGCAATACGGTATGTTTCCTCTGCCTATGCTGACCCGTTCTCCTCACGATTGTGCTTCCTAGTTCGCCTCGGCAATTCTGGACTGAAAGTGTCGAGGATCATCATGGGTTGCGCGAATTTTGGCCATCCAGGCTGGAACGCATGGGCTATCAGTGACCAAGAGGAGTGCAACAGACAGATCAAGTTCGCGTACGTCCCATCTCCTAAGTTCACCGAGCCCCGCTGACGAGAAACGATTCACATAATCTACCCCTTGCTGTAGCTACGACTCAGGTATCCAGACGTTTGACACTGCAAACGTAGGTCCCGATTAAACGGAATATGATACATAACCTGTGAGAAGATCTGACCCAATCCCCAGGCGTACTCGAGCGGATTATCCGAAATCATGCTCGGCAAGGCTATCAAGGACCTCGAGCTACCTCGCGAAGAACTCGTCGTTATGACTAAGGTGAGAGATTCTGAATTTACTGGGTATAGCTCTTGTTCATGTGACCTTTCGACGATAGCTCTTTGTCGCGCTCTCTCCAGAGTACGGCATGAATATAATACGGTCTGGGAAGAAACCTATCGACTACGGCATTATCAACCAATGGGGACTCAATCGCAAGGTTGGCTCGTCATTCGTATCGTCATAACGAAGTTCTAACTTAGTCATTATAAAGCACATCTTCGATTCAGTGAAGGCGAGTTTGAAGAGGTTACAGTTGGACTATATCGATGTCTTGCAGTGTGAGCACGCTTGCCAGGAATGTCCGAATCTTCTAAAGTCCCGTTACTCCAGGCCATAGGTTGGATGCTGACACGCCGAAGGAAGAAATCATGCATGCCCTTCACGATGTCGTCCAGGCCGGCTATGTTCGTTATATTGGTATGAGCTCCTGCTATGCGTACCAATGTGAGTAATAGCTCTATTCAAATAGTTGTATGTGTAGACCTAACGCAACTCTACGCCAGTTCACTCCTTACAAAGTATGCAGACACTTCACGTAGCGCACGCGTCAGTACACCGTGACGGGCTAACTCACTGTTCATCTAGACTATGCGATAACCCATGGATTAACTCCTTTTATTTCAATGCAAAATCATTATAATCTGCTATACCGTGAAGAAGAGAGGGAAATGGTCCCTACGCTTAAGGTTCGCCCTAGTTCTTACCACTCAATACCTTGTATGCGTTTGACCTTTGGTATCGTAGGCGTTGGGTGTGGGCATGATCCCCTGGTCTCCTCTCGCGGCAGGTCGCCTCGCAAAGCCGCTAAACAACGCTGAGGTTACCACGCGCAGCGCAGCTGACAAGTGATTCCCTATCAACTCATACTAATGCTGATCGGTCGCTAACCAGCATTTCTGTCATCTTTTGTCCCTCTGCTATACAGAACACAGAATGGATACAAAGGCGCAGGAACACCGGACATCCTCATCCGCGTGGAAGAGCTGGCAAAGAAGAAAGGCGTAAAGATGGCGCAGATCGGTCTGGCTTGGATGTTGAGCAAGGACCACGCCACCGCTCCCATCGTCGGTGCATCGAAGTTCCAGCACTTGACAGATGCGATTGGTAAGTTTATGTTCAGAGACTCTCCTGATTAGCTGAGCTCTGTCTTTCTAGCTGCTGTGGATATCAAGCTCACCGAAGAGGAGATCACATATTTAGAAGAGTGTTATCAGCCAACGCAAGTCATGGGCCATTCAGAGGCGAGGGTTCTGTAGACATTGTCAAGTACTTGCAACTCCCGTGTATGCAACTACGAATATGGATATTCTACATGTCAGTAAGGCTAAGCCATATATTGAAAGACCACACATTCAAGGTCTATGCCTACACTGGTGTATTGTATCGCCTTCCGTCCACGACGGATTCTGGCTATCGTAAGAGACTGGCTTCCCCTCCGCACGACAATCCATCCCACTACGCCTCATCCGGATCCAGTTTGACTCCCTCTCTACTGTACCCCTTGAGTGACGCGTCTTCCTCAATCTCCTTCATGAATTTCTCGTATAACGTTTCCGCGTAGTATTGTGGACCCCATTGGTCAATGATAATTCGATCCATCCCCCACTCGTGCGCATCCTCCGCGATTAAATGCAAGCAAAGCGTTCCACAGAGCTTCTTGACGAGCTCAGTGCATTCGCCGTAGGCACGAGTTTGATCTTGCCCCACGTCTCGTAGAGCTCTCTCGCGTCTCACAGTAATGGTGGCGATTCGGCGGTCTACTATTAGCCAGTCACGGTAAATACCTCGATAGGCGGGTATGACCTTTTTACCTTCCTTAAATCGCCGTGTGATCCAAAGGAGTACATATACAAATGACTCCACGTCATATTCTGCACCCCTGCTCGTTGAGACTCCCTCGAAGAACAAAGAAGCTGGAGACAAACCGTAGCGACGTGAAACATCTTTCAGTTCACTCCACAAGAGTTTTTTGGCCAGGAACGGCAAGGTACCCGTACGTTCCTCCAGATCATCGCGAGAGGCCACCGCTGCACGACCAAAGTCGTTCAGTACGCCAACGACGCTTCCCTGTGCATCCCTGTAGTACATGAGGGCGCATGGATTGATGTCACAGTGGTAGAAGCCGGTCTGCCATAGTTCATAGTGGCCTATGATAAGTAGATGAATTATGAGAGCCATTGAGTACACAGGCTCGAGCTCATAGAGTTGTCCCGTACGTAAGCCCACCCACATCGAAAGCAATCCAGCCAGGCGATCATAAGCTCGAGTCCTTCCAACTCTTGAATTGGTGCAATTCGGTGACTACGGTTGAGAAAAAGTGCCATCGCTTGTGTGTGAGACGAAGATAGAGGCGAGCTTGGTGTAATGGCCCGGGTGTCCAGTGTCCGGACCCGTGTCACTGAGGTAAGTAGAACACCATGACGTTAAACTCAGAAGCACCCACCCTGACGGAGCTACGCGACCATGGTCCATGATGCACAATGGATATGTACATGGATGGAGTCTAGAAATTGCAGCCAAATCGTGTCGGGTTTGTACTATTCTGTATTTTGCCAAAAGCGCACAGCTACTTAATCTGAGCGCTTCACGAGCCTAACATGAGCCTGAGGGAGTACTAGGGCAAGCGATCATAGATATCCAGGTGCTACACAGTAGAGTACCCATACACAATCATGAAGTTTGTTGCTCTTTGCAACGCTGCTGCTCCTCGCGACGCTGCTGTTCTTCACGCCATAGCTTGCTAACCATTCCTTTCCTCTCCAATTCTGTCCACTTCCGCGTAGCTAAATCCAACTCCCTCGTTGCAGTACCCTTCAGTGCTTCGTCTGTCTCGGTCTTCGCCTCAAATCTCACACATACCACTGTGATGTATTGTTGGTCGAATGGACCAAGCAGTTTGTCGCTGACTGTTCCAAGAACCTTCTCGGCCGAGAAACGGAGAAGCTCCTCACAGAGTGCCTTCACGACTTCGGTGTATTCGCCGTAGACTTGAGTTTCGGCGTCCGCCACGTCTAGTAGAACTTGTACATGAGCTGTCCTGATGATGCGAGTGTTGTCTCCTTGCCAGGCTTCCTGATTGTCCCGAGCCTGTGGCGTCAGTTCACAATCTTGATCACGGCTTGAGACCCAGACGAGTACATAGATGAATGACTCAATGTCATATTCTACATCACCGGCTCGTTGGGACGACATCAATGAATCAGAACGGTGGGCACTCACCGTAAAGATGTGGCATTGGCGCGTGTCTGTTCATCAATAGTTCATTAGCCATGTAAGGCAAGGTACCCGTACGCTCCTTTGAGCAAAGGTCGGGCGAAGAGGCCAGCACAGAAAGATCAAAGTCGTTGAGCACCCCGACGATACGGCCTTTTTTCGTTCGATGGTACATCAAGTTGCCCGGACTGATGTCGCGGTGATATAACCCCCACTTCCACAGATGAAAATGACCTAATCGTGAGTAAGCCCGTCAGCAGAGGTTCTCGAGCGGGGTGCAAAAACGCACATCGAAAGCAGTCCAGCCAGACAGTCATCAAATCCAATCCTCTCAGGTCGTGAATAGGTTTAAGCTTGATGAGTACTAGGATACGTAGGCAGCGCGGGGTCAAATTCTCTCCATTGAGCGAGAGAAGTGCCTTCCTCTTGATGATGGGGCGATCCTGTGTACAGAAGGAGCCAGAGGCGATTAGCGTAGGCAAATGGCCGCGCACCGCCTGCGTCGCCTCGGGTTGGCTGCTGACAGCGTACGCGTAATACAACAGCTCGTCCTCGGCGTATCGTCGTTCTTCAGGCCAAGAAACTTTCGCGACCAACTCTACGTCGCGGAGATCGTTGTTCGGCTCAAGAGGATTGCTCGATTCGCTGGTGACAGGAATTATAAGAGTGCCACGACCAAAAAGGAGTCTGGATGGAGGCAGCCCTTTGGTCACGAACTTGGTAGCGCCGAGGGAGAATTCCAGGGTGTCGGTCTTCAGTTGAGAGAATGTCTCCGGACATTCTCCCCACGCCTCCTTGTCAAAGTACTTGAGAATGACGAGCAAGACCATGAAATACGGAAAGTCGGTAAAGAAATTGAGACTATGTGACCGGATGCATCCGCCACGCTCGTACCAGAGCAGCCACAGTCGCTCGTCTGGAAATAAGCTACTGTTAATACGGGGAGAACTCGAACCTACGAATCTAACGAATTTACTCACTGATCACTACTGCGTTCAGGGCGTGAGTGAGGAATGGCGAGGCACAGAGACGTTTAGCTGCGTATGTCGCGCTCTGAACTTCCGCGGAAGAGTGTCGCGAAGTGCTGTTGTAGGGGTCCATGTGCGAGGTGGAGGATTGGTCCACATCGCTCTTATGCTTAGCTTGAGAAGTCAACGACTTTCGAGGTGCCTTGGAGACTCTACCTGAACCTTCAGCTTCTTCCATCGCAGAAACCTGTCGTTTTGTGCCATTTATCTTGGAGGCTGCTGAGGTAGACGTAGGAGTGTGACTTGTATGTGCGGAAGGCGGTGGCCGAGCTTTGAGAACATTCGAAGTTGGGGACAGAAATGGGTATGATTCGCACGCGGATAGCGCGCGATGTCTGAAGGAAGAGGGTACGGAAGGCATCCTCTCCTCGCCAGCGAACTCAACTACCCAGCTCATGAGGACCTCTGAGAAACCTAGAGTATGATGGGCACAATCGGGTGCAATCTTCGCGTGCTTGACCCAGCTGTCCGACGTGAGCGGTGCGTCGTCGAAATTGTTGTTGCAAGTCTTCATCGCGGTTTTGAGCGGAAGCGCCATGAGGTCCGGAGACCTTTGGGAGCCGCCATGCAGGCGATTGCCATCGACGCTCCTATGAGTGGAGGAGGTGAATCGAGGATCGTTCCTCTGAAGAATGAGACTTTGATCGTCACTTGGCCGCCGGAATCCCATCTCGTTTTCCAGCTCTTTTCGGTGCAGATTCCATGCATCGAGTACCGTATTTGCTAACTGCGTGAACGGTTTGTACCTGTCCTTCTCAATAGCATCGACGTCACAGCTGAACAGCAGACTTGTGAGTCAAAACACAAATAAGTAAATGGCATGACTTACTAGTTCTGCAGGCACTTTCTGAATGCACCCGAATACCGCGCAGCATCATGTAGACAATCTTTTGTGTTGTCTTTGGTGTCGTCATCTGTGGTTTCATAGCTCAACTCGCCCAGATTATAGTCTAATTCACCCATAACAGCAGGTGGTGATGTGTTGCACATATTCAGGGCGAAACCGTATAACTTGTTTAGCTGTGTCTCAAGCTTGCCACGGTCGTCTGAGTGCAAGGCGTGGCCCAGAAGAAACAGTAGAAAATTCTCAAAGGAGACATCTTCGGAGTGACGTTGGAGGTTCTGCTCATAGAAAGCATTCATCTTTGGAACACTGACGTTCCGGCGTTAAGATGGGAGGAGCAGAGTATTAATGCGAACGTACCTTGTATCCGTGGTTGAGTCATTCATTATCGCAGTATTCTCAGTCTTGTAAGGCTGGCGTAAACACGACTTGAAAGTTAAATGCTCGGACACTGTAGGGCGAGTGAAAATTTAAACGAGTGGTTTATTGAAGGTCGTACATGATGGACGAGGATGGACGTCGGGAGTGATAGGCAGTCACAGTAAAGCAGACACATGTCACATACGTCACGTGCATGTAGCACTGACCTCGAACTCATATAAGTACGTAGTACTGGATGCCCTCCGCTATTATCGATATATATTATCACCGACAGACCAAGACAATGAGACTAGAACAAAAACCCAAGTAGGATAAAACATGGAAGCTGTACACTATCGAACACGGCTTAGTGGGTGTGTATTTTACTATCAGCATCGACGGCATTACCATGTATACATACATAGCATGCAGTCGGGATACCACGTCTGAGGGAAATTGGGGTATACTACGGCTGCGTATCCGCCCCTCTCGTTTACTACAAGAACATTTATTCAACTACGGATACCGGGACTTCATCTGCGCCTCCTCCTCTGTGCAGCGACCGCGACAGCTGCCGCCGCAGGTGCAGGTACAGGCGGTGGTACCTGGACAGGCTGCATCCGACCGTCCATGACATAAAGCATTGCACCACCCGGTAGCTCTTGAGGCACTACATGCTGTCCGTTCATACGGACCGTAATCTGCGGCATATGCCCAGCCCGATGCTGCTGAGCGACGGGGGGCGGGGCTGCAGGAGGGCGCACGGCATTCGCTCTGAGAGGCAACCCTCGTACTGGCCGCTGAGCTTGTGCTGCCTGAGCATGAGCCTGGGCGTGAGCATGAGCCCGCGCCAGCGCCTGTTGATTCCGAGCCCGCACGAGCTGTCTCTCCCTCTCGAACTGCTGTCTGAGGGCCACCAGTCGTTGTTGCTCTACTTGGGCGTTCAACCCGTGATGGACCGCCCCAGCCGCAGGGGCAGGTGCGGCGTGGTGGTGCACATGCACGTGATGGGCCCCGCCGCCGACTACGACGGCACCACCGCCACCGCCAACGACGACTTGCACACCCGGACGGGCTGCGACGTTCGACGGGCCTGCGACGGCGACCTTCGGAAGTTCAACCTGGAGCTCCTTTTCGTCCACTCCGGGATTGGCGCGTTTCAATTCCTCGAGAGCTTTCTTCGCTGCGGCGGCCACCTGTTGACAGCAGGGTGATAAATCAATATATGCAGAGCAGCGAAGGCTGACTACTTCGAGGCTGCTCTTACTGACCTCGTCGGCATGTCGTTGTTCGATGTTGACATGGTCCCACAGCGGACACTTGTTGGGATCCGTGACTGGGCTATTACCCGGCATCTAGAGCGGCAGAGTGTATTAGCCACGCAAAGGACAGTTGCATATTATATTCACCTGGGGACGAACCTGATTGAAGTGGTCGTACCCCTTGATGATCTTGCGACAGATATAACAGGATAGTGTCTTGCAGTTTGGGCAGGTCATCTTGTTGCACTAACATTGGATACAAACACGTCAATCATAGTAAGGCATTGACGATGAACGAAAGGAGGTACGTACGCCAGCCTCTTTCATGAAAGCTACAATCAACAGCTTGTAAGTCACCGCCATAGGCGAAGATGATTTACTGACCTTTACTGCAGCTTGGACAATTCCTCAATAGCGCTCGTGCTATCGAAGGTCGTTAGAGGGTCGTCTATTAGAGGATCATGTCGCTCACTCATCGCTTCCTCAACGGCATGTCTAGCATCCAATGTCTTGTCACTCTCAGCCTCTGCATAATCACACAACCTGTCAGAAGGTGCAAAACAGACAAAGACTCTGCAACCGGTACCTTGACAGCTCTTTGGCAGATGATCCTGATACGCGATTCAGCATACACACCACAAACGTACGCACATGGATATAACATACAGGTTTTTTGCAAGCCCGGCAACTGACAACACCACAGTCATCCCTCGCGCATCTGAACAGCTTCTCGTGCGGGTTCTCGATGATCACCTTATAATCGCAGAACGGGCATTCTTCCAGATTCTCAACGCCGGCGGCCTCGATCTCCTTCCTTTGCTTCACGCGATAATACAGTTCGAGCAGCTTCTCCGACAGGAACTTCTTGAGCTCGTCTTCGTGGAAGGCGAGCTTGCACCCGGATTGGTCCATGCAGACGATGCTTATGTCGTGCTCGCCGAGTTTGGTTTCTGAGTAGTGAGTCATGCAATCTCTGCAGAAGAGATGAGCGTCGGGACATTGGATCATCTTGCGCTGGTGTTTCATACCGTCGTCGTCAATATATGCTGGACGGACAGAAAGAGGAAAGCAACTTACAAGAGGGTACTCGGAGAAGCAGCACCCGCACTCTATCTGACAGTCTTCGGCATCCTGGAGCTGTTCCGCCAACTGTTCATCCCGTGCGACTCTATCCGCCTCAGCCTTGTCAATTATCCAACGCTTCTCCTTCTCCAGCTCTTCATCTACGCGGTCGGCCTGTTTGCCCTTCACTCTAGCTCGAGATGACGCTGAACCATTGGTAAGACGTTGGTACGGAAGCTGACCATTGCGAAGTTCCGCTTCGAGGGCGAGATAGGTCGGAGCGTAGAACACATTCTGCTGGGTGAACGTCCGCCGGATATGCGCCATTGGAATGAAAGGGAAGTCAGCACGCAGTTGCTCCTGCAAACTCTGTCAGCTGGCGAAGTATCTCTTCAGTTTGGTATTGCGACTCACGATAGCGAGTTCGTAGTATAACGGCCCACCCAAACGTTGCCTGTCCTTACTAGCGTAGTCAATCTTGACTGCTTTCGACGCGCCTGAGCTCCCCTCTTCCCCCTGATCTTCACCGTCTCGCTTCCTCTTACCCTTTCCTTTGTTCTGCGCCTTCGGGTAATCAGGGTTCTCCAGAAGGATGTTGACTACTTGCCCAACGACATCACCCTCACTCTGCTGCACAAGACCGGTAACATATGCGGGATCCACATCCGGGATAATATCGAGCACCTTTGCGACATAATAGTCGTTCAAGTCGATGGATTCCTGCGCGTTTTGGGGAGGAGGCGCGCCTGCGGCCATCGGTGCGGGTGGCGCGACTCGAGCCTCCTCTTCGTCGTCGTCCTCACTGTCGGACAGAAAAAGCGGATTATTACGCGTCTCAGCTGGTCTACGCTGCACCGATGGCCCTGCCTGGGGTTCTTCGTCTTCGTCGTCGTCGGAAGAGACCTCTATGACATCGGCCGGTGCAACAAAAGGTGTCCTTCGTGCGGCTTGTACGCGACCACCGCCACGCCCCCTGAAGCCCGAACCCATAAACTCAATCTCGTCGGAATAAGAATCGGTATACATTCATGAAGGCAGGACGGCGGTGAAGGGGGGATAAGTCAAGAAAAGGGTCAGGAGGTAGTCGTTCTGGTCTGGGTTTATATGCAGGCGCCTGAATGGTGGTCGGTCGTGGTCCGTCACGGTCACGGTTGTGGTCGATCACGATAAAAATGCAAACCAAGACTAGAATGAGAAAGGTATGCAGCGTATTTAATCATACAAATTCGCTGTTATAAAACGTTGAAGGCCCTGCACAGCGTTGGCCATACTGAAATACGGGCCTATCACAATGTTCAAGATCTAACCTAGATCGTCTCGTCAAGCGCTGACAGGTCTGAAGGATGACAAGTTGGGGGTGTTCGCTATCTTTGCATTTTGAATGCACAGAGGAAAGAAAATGTGTCACACACGATTCATAGCCTATACGACAGAGGAGATGATAACACGCAGTGGATATATACAACACAGTACACTACATTACATAGTGAAGGTAAATTATCATGAATCACGACACCTCGATATGATGCTGCTTTCAGTCAATAACATACATTGACCTGCTTTCCCTCAAACCGATCCCAGTCGGCAACCGCTTCCTCGACAATGAAGTGTGCAACATCCTTCCTCGAGATGGTATATCCGTTATGCTGGTGAAGCTCCTGGTCTGTCCCGAACTTGTACGGACGCGTATTCGACTTCTTGTCACTATCGGCAACGCATTCTCCGTCCGTCAAAAACGCGGGGCGCACGATCACGACATGCTTGAAAGATCCTCTCGCCGGTGTACCCTCCTTTGTCTCCCACCCGCGAGTCAAGATAGCCTCCCCAGGTTCCCTGTCATTCCACTCCTGGCCTGTGCAGTGACTGACCACGCGCTCCATACCAAACTTGTCTTTGTGAGGACTGGAGAGAAACCAAGAGTAAAGCGGTTTCCAAGGGAGAGGGAGGTTATCATGAGATTCTCGGGTGCAGCCCGTCGAGGTGATGGCAAGTAGCTTCACGGTAGAACGTAAAGATTCAGGAGTTGTGCGGATAACGTTTAGTAGGGAATGTGTGCAAAGGTTCGGGGGATCAAGGACGATGCCTTTCAGAGTGAGCGAGGGTAACCCGCCTGCAGAATTCGTTGGTTAGCCGATGCGCCTGAGACGATAGTAGATGTACTCACCAAGCGTGAAGAGGACCAGATCCACTTGTGCAGAAGGAGAGGCGGCTTGTGCGGTTGTCCAACCACGGGCGACATCGTCAGATTTCAATCCGTCGCCTTGTACGAGAAACGCCTTTCCTGCCTGCACGTATTTTTGTATCTCAGCATCATCCTTGAATGTATCGGGTGAGCGGAGCAGAAAAGTGACTGTTGCGCCCTTGCCTATACAAAACAGATTTAGTTCGAGTGAAGCCAATGTAGATAGAGGGTAAACGTACGCAGCAGCCTCAATGAAGCGAAATACCCGATGTTGCGGGAAGCACCTATAGCGTAGACGTTCATGTCTGTCGGTATATGAGATGAATGGAATCCCAATGTGAGCTTGAAGTACTTTAGGAGACGAGTGAGGAAGGGGTGGTGGCCGTATTAGAAACTGTTGGTGTTGTCCGTAGTCGACTGACTACTCTTATATATGTAGGTTTGAACGTGAGTTTGCGGAACGCGTGCTCCATGCTCCATGTACTCACAGCGATAGCGAGGAATACGTATCATAACGCGCCGTTGCATCTGACAGGACAAGCTAGAGTGGGGCGCTTACCAGACACATATGACAAAGTGCTGCGCTGTGGCTGCGGCTTATCACTTCACCATACGAAAATGTACGTGTAGATGATCGTGCAACTCACAGCTGCAGAGTATATCTAATTGCTGTGCCTGGAACTAGATTATGATAGATCGGTGTCAACGACCATCGCGCTGTCACCGCCCATGTCCAGCTTCCGCTTCCGACCAGGTAGCTCCTTGCCGCCACCAAACCCAACTCCAGCCTTCTTACGCAGCTCGTCGATATCCGTAGTCGAATCGTCTTCTACCCACTCGAGAACGAGATGGCGGCCGAGCAAGTGCGTATGCTTGAGCGCCGCGTACGCGTTCTCGGCTTCGTGGCGAGTGACAAACTCCAGGAACGCGAAACCGCGCGAGCGGTGGTCGAACTTCTTTGGTAGTCGAACAGATTTGAGTTGACCGTGAGAGCTATACAAGGCACAAGAAGGTCAACATAACGCACAACAAACCGCAGGTGTCAACATACCCAAACAACTCCCTGATGTCCTTCTTCGTGGCTTCGAACGGCACGTTCTTGACAATCATCTTCGTCGTATGGCTCTTCACCTTCTTCCCGTCCTTGCCCTCGTCCTCCTCAGCACCACGTCCAGCGAACTTTACGACCAACGCATGCCCATCCAACACGAACCCCTGCATACTCTTCATTGCCTTCTTCGCCGCCTCCGAGCTCTTGAACCCGACGAACCCGTAACCCATGCTCAACCGCGCGTTCTCAGACGCAGGCCTCTTCGGGTCTGGTTTCGTCTGCACGCGCGCGAACGCAAAGTCTGGTAAATTACGAAACGCGTTCGCAAATCGGTCCGACGTCGTGGCGAATGACAGGTTCTTGACGAACAATGTCGTACCAGCAGCCACAGGCGGCTCCTCCGTGCCTGTGGAGGCGTCGTCGATGGTGATCGGCTTGGCTCCGGTGGCTGTAACAGGTGCGCTGGGAGGTGCGCTGTTTCCATCCTCTGTGAACATCCCGACAGGACCCTTCTCGAGATAGATCACGGAGTCACCCATACGACGGTATGCAACAGCACGGAATGCCTTCCGACCCTCGTCAGGGTGCACGAACTCGACAACGGCCATCGTCCCTGCAGGTGGCACGAGAACCCGCTGAAGCTGTCCGTGTGGCTCGAAGAGCTCGCGAATCTGGTCAGCGGTAGTACCGTACGGAATGTTCTTCACGAGTATAACCGTGTCGTCTCGAGCTACACGGCCACCGGATAGCGAGGATAAAACCACCCCATTCGCCTCCAAGAACGATTTCGTCTCCTGGATAACGTGTGTCTCCGCAAGTGCGAGCTTGACAGCCGCATTGCCCGATTCCGGGCTCAGAATGTCGGCTTTTGAAAGGTTCATGCGGTCTGCGACGGAAGATAGAACAGCGTCGCTCTACGGCGGCAAAGGAGCACAGCGAAGTGAGAAAAAAGAGGCAAATATATTGTAACTGCTTAAAGTACATACATTCATGTACAACATAGCCCAGTTAAACTCCTTCCCAGCCATCGCTTTCCGCTTCGCATCCTTCTCTTCCTTCACCGTCTTCGGCTTACCTGCCTGCTCGACGTTGATATTACCCCTCCTATCGACAGCGGGAAGAATATGCAGCAGTCGCCCCTGGAAAGACTTCTTGTCCAAAGCCTTATACGCCACGACAGCATTCGACGGGTCGGCAAACGTTACGTAGGCCATACCCTTAGAAGACTTCGTAACGGGGTCGAGTGGTACGTGGACCTAGAAGAGTGCAACAGGTCAGCATCGAGTAAAAACAAATCGGAGGTAGATGTAAAGTTCAGATAATTATTTCTACTATCGGAATTTCCCTGAGGAATCAACATTCCCGTATGGGTCTGATGTCCCTATGCTGTTTATCATCCCAACGACGACAAGACTTTGCGTCGGTCTACGATGGTGGAAAAACTCACTTGAGCGACTTGCCCATACGGCTGGAACCACTCCTGGATTTCCTCTTCAGTACACGTAAACGCCAAGTTGCGTAAAAACAGTCGACCGCTCTGAAGAATGGTCGCGGTAGCATCATCTACAGCTGGAGGCTGCAATAACCACGAACAATGAGTTTAACTCCACACGAAGGATGCGAAGTCGAACTTACCTGACTCGTACTGACGTCCTGCATCTCCTCGTCAGGCTGATCGAAAGCAATCGCTTCAGTGTCCAAAGCTGACTTCGTATGTTGCTTCAACCAATCAAGGTCCGACGCGACCTCAGGCTGGGCTTCACCGTCTTCGCTCACATGCTCTGTTGCGGTAGATGTGGCGGGCTTGTTCTTCGCCTTCTTAGTCGCTACTTGAGGCTCCTCAACGGTGCCATCCTTCCACGATGGACCCTTCTTGGCGCGAGACTTCATAACATCAAGGAATTCCTCCAGCTGAGGGTCCTGAGCAGCCTCCGAACCCTTGCCTTTCAGCTCCTTCGCCTTCTCGACAACCACGACGTCGTCACTAGGAGCTGACCCAAGTCTTGGCTTCTTGTTAGGTCTAGGAGCAGGAGCGTCGTTCGCCCCGTCAACGATAGCAACACTAATCCTCGACGAATGTATGAAGGTTTTGTCAAACCATTTCTGCGCCTTCTGAGCCTCGGCCTCCGTCTTGTAGCCGACGAAACCGAATCGGCGAGAGGTACCGTCGCGTTTTTGAAGGACCTTGACGTCAGTCAGTGTTCCTCCTGGGCCGTCCTTTGACTGGAAGTGCGACCGAAGGGAATCCTGCGTTAGGTAGGCTGGTAGGTTCTTCACGATTAGCCGTGACATTGATGGTATCTAGCTATGGTTAAAATAGAAACGTATTATCCGGGGTTGAAAGTGAGGATGAAAAGGAGAGAAGAGAGTGGTGGGGAGGACATGAACGTAGAAAGTAAAGACGAAAAAGAGCGAAATAGCAATTTTATGCACGCTCGGCAATTGCCGAGATGCGCGTCGGCCAATAGACGCTGGGCAATATCGCCGTGCTCGCAACTCTCAAGCTTACCACTGTACTTCTCAATCCTTTGCATCGTATCAAAAGAGTACAAGCATGTCTTCAAGCACAGCGATATCGCAAGAAAAGAATGCACGAGGCATCCCAAAAGCTCCGTTCATCGTAAGCCTTCTCGCTCCTTCAGATAATCGCGTTCTGAGCACAAACGTCTCAGTCTGATGTTACAGAACATCTAGGACCAAATCCCGATGTTGAGACCGCGTTGAAGGATATCCAGTCTGCTCTAGCGTGAGTGCTCAGTATTATGGGATTAAGCCTCACCTTATGTTCGTCTGCACCCAGTAAATACCGTTACATGGATCAGAGTCTGGCACAGAGACGCAGAGGGCTTGAGGACAAAATACCAGACATTAAGAAAACCTTGAGCATGATTGAGTTCTTGCAGGAACGGAGGGTATGTTGCTGTGTTTCTACATTACGATCATCTCTGGCTTAATGTCATGACTGTAGGAAGGCAAGAAAGTAAAGCAAGGCGGTGAGGATGAGGATGAGGACGACTTGGAGGACGATGACGATCTCGACGAGGATGAGGGCGAGAAGAAGCCGCTTCGGACTACATTCGAACTGAATGATACGCTATATGCTGAAGCAGAACTGGAAGATACAGACACTGTCTACCTATGGCTTGGCGTACGTCTTCATCTCTATATGCACTTTCCTCCCACTTATAAGTCCCCGTAGGCGAATGTTATGCTATCCTACAAACTACCAGCTGCAATTGCACTGTTACGAGACAAGCTCAGCTCTGCAGAGACCAGTCTCGCAAGCGTTATCGAGGATCTGGAGTTCCTGCGAGAACAGATCACAGTCATGGAGGTCAACACAGCGCGGGTATATAATTGGGATGTGAAGAGACGACGGGAGCTCAGAGAACAGGAAGCGTCAGAGCAGAAAGGCAAGAGTTAGTCGATTACTTGATGTGCGTTGATTACGCCGTTCTATATACTGCGATCCAATATGCTATATACTGGCTCTGGCCTGTAACTGTGGCTGAATCGTAGAGTTTGAATTTCTGTGGTACGTCCAACCGTGGCGTTTGCGTTTCACTCGAGGCTGACGCTGAATTGTTATAAACAGCGGCCGTCTATCATATATCATACGTTATCTAACAGAGGTCGGCCTTTATTGCCCTACGTACACCTACGCTGGTCGTACCTGAGTGCTTGATATGGCTGATCGCAGCTTGGCCAGTGTTTGCGATTTGCGGTTTACGGTCAGACGCAGGTACGTACATGAGCAAGCCGGTGCGCAGACTACCTCGTTTGCTGATGCCGAAGCGCCACCCTCGGGTCTTCCAACACCAGACACCTCATTCCATCGCGGCACAAGAATGGATTTACGTGGCTTCACGGACTACGCACAGCCATTGAGGTTGCGATACAGCAGTGTCTAAACTGATTAGATTGAATATGCCGCCGCAGCCAATGAGCAGCCGCAGCTCCTTGTCATCACGATGGGGTAAGCAGCGAGCGTCTTTACACTAACCTGAACTGTCACTGGCAACTACGACGGCAGTCAAAACGTTCAAGGCACCTGGAGACTTAGTTGCCTGTGCATTGCTACCATGAAGTGCGAACTCAGCGGAGAGTGGGGTTGAAGCATATATAAGAGATGGTGAGGCGAAGTCAGAAAGTCATTAACCACTCCCACCTCTTCTACCTCCAGCAGAACCAGCGTAATAGTACTACAACCCTACACAATACTCAACATGTCATTGAACCTGAACATCTACGCGGTCGGTGCTTCTCGCAACATTGGATATCATGCATCTCTGCGACTACTACGTATGTGTTTCTTACGTCTACGGCTAATTCAAGTTCATTTCACCTCGGATTACAGGCAAGGGTGCTACTGTCACCTTTTTACTTCGCTCTCAAAGTGCTTTCAAGGACGACCTCGAGATACAAGGCTTCATGAAGTCCGGGAAAGCATTCCTCGTTCAGGGAGACGCATTGAACTCTGAAGACGTTGCTCGTGGCTGGGCGACCGCACAAGCTGCCTCACCCACCTCGCAAGTCGATCTTGCTCTCTTCACCCTTGGTTAGTACTGAAACCACCACATTTACTATTTGGGTCGTCAACTCACAACATCACTTCTCGCAGGTGGTACACCTACTATCACCTTGAAGGGTGCCATCATCAACCCTCCCGATCTATGCACGCATTCGCTCCTGAATCTCATACGCACCACCCCCGAATCTCTTCGTGCTACCGTCAAGCTACTAGTAGTCACCTCAACTGGATGCACCCGCGAATCACACGATAACCTTCCACTTCCCTGGAAGCCATTCTACTCCTGGTTCCTCGCATGTCCTCACAAAGACAAACTCGGCATGGAGCGCGTACTCTCTCACTGTACAGGCCAGCCGTGGAATGAGCCTGCACCCGAGGACAATATTCTTGGCAAAGGATGGGAAAAGCAGGAGGGTACGCCGGTAGAAGGATCTCTGAGGCACATCGTGGTTATACGACCTGCGCTGCTGACCGATGGCGAGTGTCTCGCCGATAAGTACGCGGAGAAGAGTTTGAAGAAGCCACACAAGCCGCAGAAGGTTGCGTACAAGTTTGGTACGGACGAGGAGCTGAGAAAGCATAATGGGTATACCGTGTCGAGGAAGGATGTGGCGCACTTTATGGTAGAGGAGGCCGTTCCTAACTGGGATCGTTTCGAGGGCAAACGGGTGAATGTGTGCTATTAACTCAGGATGCTCTCAGTGTTGTTCGTATTGTGGTGGGCTTGACGATGTATGTATTACTTAGACGATATACTCTCATATTTATACCAGTACATTACATATACATCGCTGTTTCAGTGCCTAAGCTGGCGTTGACCTGTACAAGGCTGCGTGTGATTAATATTAAGGTGCATGTTGGTTTCCCCGGAAGAAGCTGACTATCGAGATGGTCAGCCTCATCCCAGGTACTTGTCCCGGAGACCGCGTAGAGGTCTGCACCAGGACAGCCTCCAATACACAGGTGGCTGCCCTCCTCCAGGTGGCCCCACTTGACACCTGATCGTCTTGAGCGAAATGCGATGTCAGCTAACTGGACAATGCCCATGAGATAGAAGTCGTACTCACGGTTCGCGTGCAAGGCCAATGCTATACGGGACCATGGGCGGGCCCACCCATGTCCACCCTACCTCCTGTAAAAAAGAAAATGCTAAAATAAAATAAAAGTGATCAGCGTAACTTTGGGATGGGCAGATATTCTAGTCAACGGAGGGGGGGTAGAGAATGATGCACCGAGGCCGACGTTCGAACCACAGGGCAGTCAGGGACATGACCCCTTCACCCTGACCCTATGGCTTTCCCGTGTACCAGGGCGATACCTGATGGTCCTCAGCCTTGAGCGCGTGCAGTGTCCTCGGTCGGCCACCTAGCTTAAAAAGAGGAAGAAATAAAAGATCAGCATAAACGCATCGACAGACAGCTCGCGCAAGAAAAGGAAGACGACACCGCAGCCATCTCCCCAGGAAAGGCCTCTTCAAGCATCTCCTCCCGACGAAACCACGCCGCCGCAGATGATACTTCTGACCGGTTCATAAGGCTTCAGACGAACGGATGTGCGCACCGCCGCCTTCCACCCTCCCCAGCACGGACTATCCTTTCCAAAGAATAGAGCCCGAATTTGATCATGACGAGTCACGATCGCTCAGCACCTAAAAGTAGCCGAGCTTGACAATGCGACGACGGGTCTCTTGCATCTCAAATCCCTCCCGTCTGTATTTAATCTCCTTCTTGGCTTGAGCCGCCGAGAGGGAGATCAACGGGATCGAGGACTTGAGAGTCGAGATGCCTTGAACAGTGGGGACGCTTGAGAGACGGGGAATCGGTTCGGTGTCGGGGTGCGCAATGTCTACGGAATGGTAGACGATGCTGTGGTTTGCGCGAGCATCATCGAGGGAGACCAGGCCAGCCTGGTTGTGGAGGGAGGTGAAGGGGGTGGAGGGGTAGAAGGGCATTGTGAACGGTGGGGGGTAAAAACGGTGATAGAAGTGCTGTGAATGTAGGGAGTTCGTATAGGTGAGGGTTTAGCGATGGAAGATCGTGACATTTATACAGGTTTGTAGTATTCAGGGGCTCGTATGTTTGCTCTTCTTTACCAGCCGCAGGTATTACCCGCGACGTTGCCGCCAGGCACGACAAACTGAGTAGCGGTCCTCGTTAACTTCTTCTCATACGAGATACTAATCTGTCACTATCACACAAAGAATAGCAAGTGAGGAAGACTAGAGTTGGGGAGGCTGTCAGGTTCTCCAAGCCCTCGCCAGTCCTCGTAATTTCGCAGCGATCTTTCAATCGGCAGTTGCTGTGACATTGCTTCCTATGCATATAGCTTTAGTCACAGATAGATGTAAACTGCCGCGGACAACACACTGGACGTATGCTGCAAAGATCATCACAACGGTGGGTAAGGTCACCAACTTGAACATGAACCTATTTGTGCCAGGTGCAGTGGGAAGGGGATGCGATTCCCACGCCACAATGTGGGCGTCTTACTACATTTGGACTAGCCCTCGAGATCCTGAGCCCCGAAGGTTGAACTTGTCTACTCTGCCTCAGGGAGACTAGCCTCGTGGCTCTTCTCATCACGCTTGGACTGAGGATTCGTTTCGCTCAGGTAGATGATTGGAAGGCTTTTCACAGCACTACCATATGATCGGTGGTAAGATGTGCTGCTAAAATTGGAACTCTTCTCCACGTTGCAGATAAATGACTTTTCGCTCCCATCCGGCCTTTTCCACCTCGTCTTTGAAGTCCGAAAGAGGGGATAGGAAGACGTCGTAATCATCGGTGCTAGAGATTGTCGGATCAGTACAACCTGGGCAATGTCATCCCGAAAGAACGTACTGTATCGGGATAGCCCTTTCAGGTTGCAATGCGCAGAGTAGCTTCATCCCTTGCACAGCGTCCATAGTCACCATGACTTGCACGACGGGGATGGTCGTGCCGCCAAGATGAACCAACGCAAGTTGAATGTGCGGGTATCTCTGATGGATTTCCTTTATACACATAGTCCGTCAGTTTACTCACTATTTAAAACACACCCGTTCATTCTTACCTTTAACTCATCGTAATAGAGCGTATCCCCAGAGATATACAGGTTGTACTCCCTATCTTCGGATGCAGCCCCGCCCTTCTTGAAGGTGACCATGCTGCCCATGACGGGAGGGATAAAGTGAATACCGGTCTTGTTCGATAGATCAAAGACGGCGTCAGGAAGTAACGTGTGCTTTCCCGGCATAGACGTTATGACAATCTGAGTGTCTGAACCTTCCTTGGATATCTGAATTTTCTCCCAGGTGCGCATCGGGAAGAGAATTGTGTGTCCCTGAGGTTGCAGGTTTTGACATGCGTGTGGTGTCGAGATGATGGGAAGGTCTTTGCGAATCTTTTCCGCTACGAGTTGGTCAAAGTGATCTCCATGCAAGTGACTTAGCACTGCGATGATAACAGATTGGCGTGAGTGCCAGCGCTCCGGATGAGAGGTTAAGAAGGTAACCTACAAATGAAATCGACGGCAGGACAATGCTCGTAGTCAAATGCGGGCTCTTTAACTCTCTCAGCCGTAATACCAGGTCCCAAATGCACGTGGCCACCTGTTAGCATACAACATCAGCAGTGAGTTCGCTGAGGCGCCGTGCAGAAGCTTTAGAATTACCTTGATGCAGAAAATTGGGGTCCGTCATGAATCGGAGCCCATCGACTTCGATGATGCACGTAGCATTACCAACCCATAGCAGTTTTCCTCCGAAAGGCGTAGGAGTTGGTTCCACGTTCGGGGAATTCAAAACAGGCGTGCTAGAGAGGGTGCCGTCTTCTAGAGACCCTACAAACGTTGGTTGTCTGCTGGGAGGCAGACTCAAGGTGTAAGTATGTTCGGCAGGTTCAGCCATGCTGATCGTAGGCTCAAGGGGGAGATTATTATGAGGCTGAGAGGAGACGTATTTATACCTGATGTGTCACAAAGCGCCCCATACCTGATGCCTGACGACTTACTGTACGTCACGAGCCATACCAGTAGCCCCATTATATAACTGAGGATCTTCTTTTCCTTAGATGGGAGACAAACTAGCATGAGTATGCATCAAATGAAGGAATAAAGTGTTTGCCGTTATGAGACCGAGGGTAGTCGGGCGCACATGTGGAATTCAGTTTCGAAAGAAGGTCAAGCGTTTCAGAGACCGTACTTTTCGCCCGGCGGGCCACGTCTTTTTCCACACAGCGGTAAGCGTGAGATTGTGGTGTCGAGGATTGTCAATGCGTCTAAATTTATTGTAAGTCCGATGAGCACACACTCTACTAGTAGGCCCTAGGGCTTATCTTACTCTCTTGTTCTGTTTCGTCGTCACCAAACTCCAGGTCAGCTCCCATACTTTCAACGAACCGCGAAAGACTTGACATTCTAGGACCTTCTTCATGGGAACGTGCCTCTGTGTCCGTATAGATTAGATTATCCCGTCCATTATTCGGTGAACCCTCGGTTCTAGGAGTTCGATGGCGGTCGAAGACGACGCTGCCGGTATCAGAGTATGTAGATACGGCGTACGAGGAAGGATTATCGACTTGACGGAGGTTAAGCAGGAACCGAGTCATCAGGGTTGAGGTGATTCTAGCAGGTGAATGAGGGTTAGAAGGCGAGTTGGATTAGAATACTGTACAACTGACGCAAATATGTATGGAGAGAGGTACTCGATACCCTACGTACGGATTTGGAAAAACGTGTTAGTGGCGGGATGTGGTTTGAGGGAAACAGTGCCTGCTAACCGTCGTCTCCTGTATCACGGTTTGTGCGATGTTTAATAACAAAAACACCCTATGAATCCGTTGAGTATCCCGGTGTCTACGGAGAAATGACGCGTACAGGAAGTATAGAGCCCCTGTTGCTGCTAGTTAGCTGTCGATGATCAAAAACAGGCTCAGCAGGAGCACATATGCTTACCCTTTTTGACCAACACCTCACTGACCGACATGCTCATGGACATTCCGACAGCTCTCGCCGTGAGAACGTTGCCTAGAGTCTTGATACATGTTAACACAAGCACAAGCCCTTCGGAAAAGATGGAAGTTGTTCTTGACGCAATGACCACTGTTTCCGTGGGAAGCATGTCATCAGTAAGAGACGTCCACGCAAACGGATGTTGGTGAAGTGACGAGCCTCTGGAAGGCATCGTAGCTCTGTAAGTTGGAGATAGGGGTACCGATAGGGACGCTGAAGGACGTACTTCGTGATGGTATGAACATGGTACTCCGTCAGAACACAAACGGCCTTCGGAGAGCCAAGTACCGTCGGAGTTACGATAGTGTATAGATACTATTATAAGTATAGGTGTAGAAATTTCGTTGTCGCTTGCACTCCTCAATGGATTCGTGAAAGATACTCGCCGTATTGGCCCCCGCAGGAACCATGAGGAACATGAATACAAGTATCCCTAAGAAAGCATTTTGCCTCCAGATAGCGTATATTCGTACGGCGGGAAAGACTGAGGTTACTAGCAGTCAGCAAAGCGAATCGAATGGACGGAAATAATACACCCACTCGCAGAGACGATGAACAGCAGCACAGTGACAGCTTCATTTAACCTCGTGACAACTGTGCAGCTGGATATTCGAACTTCCTGTGTCACCTGTGTATGTGTTGCAATAGAAGCTCACCCACCTCTACGATCGAAATGTGACGCGTGATCAATATGATATACGGTCCTCTACAACAAATATCACTTACCTTAGGCGCTAGGGTGAACATCTCCAACACCCCTAGCACACCATACATTAACGAGACATATCGGTTCCAGAGGAACAGAATAGACACAGCAGTGATGCGTCTGCGCCAGATGGATTTGACTTCTGAACGGACGAGGGCGATGTACTCGTAGACGAGAATTCCTGTAGTAGGGACTGCATAAGAACCTCAGGCCCTGAGACGTCCAGCATAGGCACACCTACCGAGTGTCGAAACATTGATGTGGTTTTGTCTAGCAGTACGACACAAGTAAGCAAAGCGTGGATTAGGCAGTCTATACAAATGTGAACATACAAGATCGCGGTCTTGACTTGGTCCAGCAGACTTGGCATACCTATCAAGCTCAATAAATGTGGGACAGGGAACGATACGGATGTGGAGAGGATCTACTTACTACTGTCACAGTTGACTCTTGTACTGCTGCTGTTTTTTGGGAAATCAGAATCACGTCTCTTGGTGGGCTTCAACAACTCGCGCTGAGACGACATATAGATCTATCAATGTCTTCCTAATGCTCAAATCTTGTTCGTCATGATATCAAAGCGGCGAAAGAGATAAGTAGAGACATTGAATGGAAGGATGCTCAAATTGCCGGATACTTATGTTCACGAGTGATCAGATATGGACATCAGCGCTGTTGACGCTAACATTGTTCAAGGCTCTCATAGGGCGCAAACTGGGAGTTGGTTGAGTAAAATAAGCACTGGAGTCGAAAAAAACACATACAGAAAAGGCGAGGCCAAGCGGTCACAGAGCTGGATCAGCGAGCGTCTACTGAGCTGTCTATCAACATGAGCGGTCTCATTCGGACACCTGGGATGGTTTGGCGTATCAGTAGGGAAGAATGGGGGTGGTGACTATGATTGTTACAAGTACATTCCGGCTCGACAACAAGACTCGGGGACAACCGCAGCGGGACTGGATAGAGTATACGTTTCAGTATCATCGCACGCATTCAGGCCTCACCGTCTCTCTCCTTCCTCAACTCCTCCAGTATCTTCTTCACACCTTCTACGTCTCCCACTGCTGCCCTTCCTCCAGACCAATCTACAACAATAGGCCACTTCAAGGCCTTCGGGTTCTTTGACGCCAGCTTGTTAACTGCATCGGCACTAGTCGGACGACTATCCACAGTCGGATGGGAAGAAACAAAGGATTCTGGTGAGCCAGACGGGAGGTAGCCCGAGATAGTACGGAGTTGGTCTGGAGTGGGTGCTTGTTCCTCGAGAACTTCGAGGTTGAAGGAGAGAGGCTGCGCCTTGGGTTTGGACGGTGGATACGGCCCTGAGAGGGCAGACTTGAGGAGGTTGAGAGCTGCTACGGATGGTGGCGAGGATGGTGAATGGCTTGTATGGTGTCACCGTCAGTCTTAATCCTTGTCGGAGAATATCGCATTGAAACTCACAAGATCGACACTTGGGGCTGGGAGCTCGCCGTAAGCTCAGGATTATAAGACGAGCATCAAGCAAGTAAATAGCTGCTCACTCTGCTTAATTTGAATGCTGAAAACATTGTTTTGTGGTTAGCCACTATAGAATATATGGTTGAAAGGAAGTAGTTTGAGATGAAGGCACTACGTCTAATCTACTATTTTTCACATCCAAAAAGGGTTAGATAAAGAGTAAA